>PVIU01017450.1:0-41916 GCA_004026605.1 Ondatra zibethicus
AATCTTTCCTAAATTTTAATGGAAAGTTGTGCATTAGCATTCATTGTTCTTCCTAGATATTTGGGCCTTTCATTGTTTTGTTCTCTCACAGAAGCTTCTGGCTACTCTTGAGAATCAACAAATAAATGTTGTAGAGATTATGTGGAATGTGTGAGTTGTCGTTAAAAGTGCTTCATTTTTAATGAGAGATGCTGAGAGAGCTACTTAGTGTGAAGAGTAAATTAAGCAAAAATTACATCTCCAGAAGTCATTGTACAGCACTACACAGTAGTACAACCCCAGGAGGATTTCTGGATAAGCACAATTATATTCTTGAGAAACTGGACTTTAAGTTTCAGTACTAAAAAATAGGAATAAGGAAAATATTATTAAAATGCACTGTATTATCAGGAGATTGATACTTTAATACATAATTTTTAATTTTCTGCACGTTTGTTTAAAAACTGTTAACTAATATTTTCTTGATGGAAAAAAGAAAAAAATAAAGAACAAATTTAGGGTTATGGCATGTTTATTTTCTGTGGAAAATGAGTATGATGCAGCTTATACACCTGTATAATTATCAAAGACAATAGATGCTAATATTGAGCATGAGGGTGACACAGCAGCAGAAAATGCCAAAAAGTCAAAGCGAATCCTGTGGGTAAAGACTTACTTTTGCACGTACATAAATCTCTAGTTTATAAATCAAAATATAAATTATTTTTTGATTATCAACAAGAATATCAACTCATTTATATTTATGCAAGATAAAGATTCAGAAAGGTCATAAAAACTGTATTTTGAGACATGCTGTCTTACCTAAATGAACATAAGAAAATAGTTATGTTATCATTGCCATTGTCTGAAAAGGAAGTATCATCCAACAAGCATATAATTGAAGGATTGGCCCAAAGTGATATATTTATTCTTTGAAGGTACTTCAAAATGTAGCTCAAGGACTCTTTTTTAAGCAATACATTAACCTCTTGATGGATTCAAAGCATTATGGCATTGTTAACATAAAAGGAAACAGTGTATAGGATGTACAACCTGGAAACTCAGATCTTGCTCCAAAACCCTCTTTTTGTCACTTATTGTTTACTATCTTCCATGAGGCAGCAGCTATATTTCATCCATTTGAGTTCTCACCACCACTTCTTCATGATGCAGAAATGAAGCCTACTGGTCATTGGTTGAAAATATAAATATGTGAGTCAAAATAAATATTTCTCCTTTGTTCACTTGCTTGTGTGTTTTACTAATGAGATAGGAATCTAATTAGTGCATTAATCAGAATAAGGGAAAAATAACACTTGCATATATCTTGCATTTTAAGTAAACACTTCCTCTGAAATTATTTTTAATATCGCCTTTGTGGGCTTAATAATTATTTCTCTATAATTTCTTCTTATATATATATACAACTCTGGAGGAAATATAGCACATTCAGTCTAGAGTATTCAAAAAAAGTGTTTCTATATGTTTGAAAAGGTCTACGAAATATATTTCTCTGGAAAGATGACAGAAAATTAATAGTGCTAACCGTGGCCAGTCAAACTTTCAATTTGTAGGAGATTTGAAGAAATTCAAACAATATAATTAAACAGAGTAGTTACTCTCAATATTTTTTTTTACAGTAGCAAGTCTGAAATATAAGGAGCAGTGGCCTAAATTTAAGCCCACAAAGAGAGAAAATGAGTATATGAGTATAAGCACCAGTGTTTACTTAGAGAACAAGGAGTCTCATGATAAGGTCAATGAAAATTAAAACCAGGCTAGGTTGGAGGGTGCTCAGCAAGACTGAGGCTGAGACAAATTTATCTTAAGCAATCAGGCCTTTTATACATTTATCAAAACAGAATATAATGGCAGTAGTGCTCTCAGGGAAAATGCTGTGTGCAGATAGATAATACGTAGTATGGTTTCTTTTAATATGAGTGGGGTCATCTGTCTTCTCAGTTTGCCTTTATTCACTCTTTACCTCCTACAAAGGAAATGCCCACATATTGTAACAACATGGAAAATTTTAAGAAACTTTGCTTGATCAGGAGCTGGTTAAGGCACTGGGTTCAAGAAACTTCGGAGCATCAAGAGTTAGCTAGAAACAGGAACCTTTGCAAAAGTTCAAAACATCTCTCCCTTGCAGCTAGCCCCCTGTCAACACCCAAGTTTGTGGTCTAGACAGGAGCAGAAAATAACTGTTTGGGGGAAGGGTGGGCGCATGCACAGAAGCAGAAGTAGCGCCTTAAAGAAGGAAGAGGGTATGCAGAAGTAGTCCACACCCTGTACTCAGCAAAACTAACCCCCTTGACCCTAAGTAAACCTGACTTGCAGTTTTTGCCTATCTATGTCAACCCCAAATGAGGAGTGGGAGCTCTCCCCACCGCTCTGCATTGTGAGTGGAGGCTTTCAGCTCCCAGCTAACTGCACTATGTTCTTGTGCACTGAATAAACCATGCTTTTGCATTCTGGATTTGACTAGATTCTGGTGATGTCTTTCTGGCGGTCTCAACTTGGGAACAACAATATCACATTTCTACTCACAAGAAAATAGAATTATACAAATTCTTTTACTTTGTCTGGGATCTTATTTCCCCAGAATTTATAGTATGTTTGCATTCAAGTAAACTGTGAATACTTGCATTTCCCTCAACTCTCTATTAGGCTAGCTTTGATATGGATTTAAAAAGATATTATTCATATATTCAGTGTTACAGAACTCATCCTTCTTAAATTTACACGACATGCCAAAGTAATTATATTTGATTAATTCTACCTTAATAAGTTTTCATTGATGTTCAGAATTGTTTCTCATAACAAAATACACAATAACTAATACTCTTGAAATTAAAATACCCCTCATAATTCTTGTTACTTTTGGTAATATAGTTCAATAAATTTGAAGCTTCACTTTTCTCATATTAGGAAAATCTGCTGAAAATAACTACATAACATTGATATAAATAAATTGAAAATGCTATCTGTTTAAAAATTGGTCCCATGTTCCTTGGTGTTTGTCAGATGCTCCTGATATAATTTATTTTCATCAACAAAGAGCCAAACTTGTTGGATGCTCTAAAAACAAACTATTCAAAATCACAAGTGATTCAATCGTTTCTAGAGAAAAAAAATCTCATTTAAAATTCCTGATTTAATATGTGATCTTTAACTGATGATATAAGATGCTCACCTTTCTATTCAGTAGAAGCCATCATGCCTACAGAAAATTAATCCAATTTTAATGCATAGACAGCAGAAATGATATGAGTAAAGTTCTCCATCATATTGTTGGATAATCTTTTTTTACACTATGAAGATGTGTCTGTGACTAAGGCACCTTGGAGTGTTTTAATAAAGAGCTGAACAGCTATTAGCTAGGCATGAGAAATAGGTAGGAGTTCCAAGGAGAGAGAGGAACTTGGAAAGATCTGAGGTGTGCGGATTAAGCCACCATGCCAAAGAGGGAGTTCCTTATACAGAATGGAGAAGAGATAAGGAGCAAAGTGCAGAATGTAGTTTAACAGTAATGGGCTAATTTCTTAGAACTAATAGAAAGCAAGCTTAAGCTAAGATCAACTTTTCATAATTAATAATCAGTCTCTGTGCCATTATTTGGGGGCTGTCAGTACAAAGAAAGTCTGACTACAACATCATTCATTCTACTGCAAATCTTCTGTACTCAGCAGAAAACCAGCAAAACTCGTCTACCCATTATTATAGCACATAAACGCCAGAAACTTGTAATCTGCAAGACAATCCAAAAATTACAAAGCTTTCATGTATTCAGTCATTTATCAAAAATAGTTTGGATTATAATAATATATTTCCTTTCGTGATCTTGAAATTTGACTTAAACTGTGTAACATCTATGGTGATATTTTGTTTTTGCTGTAATAAATAAAGCTTGATTGAAGATCAGAGTGTAGATCTGACCACACCATTTACCCACAGAGGTCACAGAGTCATGGCACACACCTTTAATCCCATCACTTGGGCGGTAGAGACAAATGGATCTCTGTGAGTTAAAGCACAACCTAGGCTACATGAGATTGTTCCAATTTCAAAGAGAAACAGGGTCAGGCCGTTGTAAATGAACCCACCACAGTCTGATCAAATGGGTATCAAGGATTTATTAGAAAACACTCATGGGTCGAGTGGTGGTGGCACATACATTTAATCCTAGTACTTGGGAGTCAGAGGTAGGTGGATCTCTATAAGCTTGAGGCCTGCCTGGTCTTCAAAGAGAGTTCCAAGACAATGACTGCTACACAGAGAAATCCTATCTTGAAAGAAAAAAAAATAAAAATAAATAAAAATTAAAAAAAGAGAAAACACTCATGGATACAAAACATAGCAGATAGCCAGTGTCCTCTTCTGTTCCACCTGAGGGTGAATGGAACCCGTAGTCCCATAAGAGAGTGCAACTACCCTTTCCTTTTCTTCAGAATACAGCACTTAAGATGTTTTAATAACAGTTTTTTTAAAAAAAATGATAATGAGACATGTTAGTTCTAGCAGCAACAATCTACTCTGGAAAAGATGATGGGCAGCAGAGAAACTTCATATGGAGGTTGCTTTCTTTGTGTCAAAAGCTACCCCTGGGTAAGGGCCCTTGCCTAGACTGCTGACAGTATGCAGTCCAAATTGGACAAGCAGGGTACAAAAGAGAGTGACTGCCAGAAGTTGATAAGACAAAGTAGGACAGTCCTTCAAAAATCCTGCTTCATAGAAAAGTCTATTGAATATTCTAGACCTGTAAATTCAAGATGCATGCTCAAATGTTACAGAGAAACTGGGTGATGGTCCCGGAAGCCAACTGTTTCTGTCATTTCTCACATATTTTGGAAGTTGCTTGCTTGCATTTCTTGCTTATTCAGTTAATATTATTTTCTTCTTGTGTCTCTGAAGTAGTTTAAGGCTAGATTGTTATATAGTTTTCCTTGTTTATCAGACTCAGAAAAGAAACTCACTGAAGAGGTGTAAAATACATAAGGTTGAGAGACATCAAAAGATAGTTTTGGATAGTCACGCAAGATAGGATATAAAGTGAATTAGTTCACAAGATGTTGGACTTATCAAGATAAGCTAGATAATGGAGTATTTTCTCTGAATTTGCCAAATGCAAATGAGCCAGGCATTGTTGGTATAGCATGAGTTCTAATTGGTTTTAACAATAAAATTCCAGAGTCAGATATTAGAAACTGAAATATGGCAGATCAGAGAAGCAGAGCAGCCAGTCACTTCTTACCTCTATGAAATCCTCAAACTGAATGGGATATCCTGTCTCTACAAGTCCTCAGACTGAATGCCTTGAGTTCCTGTTTCCTCTGGCTTTATATTCTTATCTCTACTCAGCCACATCCCTTCCTTTCTCCACCTCCCTAGTGTTAGGATTAAATGTGTATGATTCTCAAGTACTGGGATTAAAGGTAAGAGCCACTCCTGCCTGGCTCTGCTTCTCTTTGAGACTGGATCAATCTTGTGTAACCCTGGGTGGCCTTGAACACTCTGTGGCCTCTATGGCTAATGAGTGTGGTTTAGCTCCACACTCTGATCTTTAAGTAAGCTTCATTTGTTATAAAACAAACAAAATTATCATCACAAACATGTCCTATAATGCTGTCAGATACTGCTCCATGAGTTTTTATATGCCAATCATAGGTTCCAAAATGAAATATAATTAGTCATACCCTGCCTTTCATAATTGAACAGCCAGAACCAAGTGAAAAGAGAAGCATAATGTAGAGTACGTAATAATTAGATTTAGCAATAATCTACTGCCCTGACATGAAATATGAACATAGGGTCATCAACCATATGTGAGTTAAGAAGAAAACTGGTTTTCCAAGCCTCTCTTTCTCAGTTAAGGTTTCTTGCTGTGAATAGACATAATGAACATGGCTACTCTTATAAGGGAATCATTTGATTTTGGCTGGCTTACAGGGTCAGAGGCTTTCAGACACAAATGTAATACTGAAGTTCTAAATATAGGGATACTGAAAATCTAAATATATAGAATTGATTCTCACTGTAATGCCCATGCCTTGGAATCTTCTTAGGACTTCTGGATGAGAATTCGAGTTCTCTAAGGACTTCATTATACAGTCTTTTCAATTCTGTCTTTTCTGTTCATCTACCATGACTTTCCACTCAGCCCTCAGTCCTGACAAAGCCTCTCACACTTTTCTCACTGTTGCTTGTATGCTAAGTGTGAGCTTTCTTACAGTGTACTTCAACAAATATTCTGGTACCTTATCTGAATCTCATTTAATTCACAAAGAAGCTAGTTGCTATGTTATATTCATGTACTCTATTTTCAGTCGAGAGCATTGGCTTTCTTAGGAACAAGCATTGCATTTACTCAGCATTTTGAGTGTCATGATCTAGGTGTTTATCTCCTCCATAACACTGGTGCATGTAAGTATTCTAAGTAGTTTGTTAATGTTATATTACCCACAAGAGATTTGGAAGAGAATAAAGTGGAGATGTAAATACTGGGTCCTCATGGATACATTGGTAGCTTTTGAAGAAGAGAAGCATTGTGTGCCACACTGGTTCTTCTTTGTAATTTGGGTGTTTTCCATGTGTTAATGGGAAGATCTTCCCTGCACATTAAGAAGATGCTGGAAACCGCCTTTGTAATTCACAGCTCTAAAACAGCGAGATAAATAAATTTCTTTATGACTTACACAGTTTGTGGTAATTAGTTATAGAAACAAAAAAGTAGACTTTGAGACACAATTATGAATCATTGTCAAAATTTTGAGGTGAACTGGCCTTATTATTTTCTGCATTTATACTATTCTACAGAGTTACTTTTGTACCTTTAACTTAAACCGCAAGACAATCCCACATTAATTTAAGCATAATTAGGGTGTGTGAGCTTTAGGTTAACAAGATGGGCTTAAGTTAATCAAGTAAATGCAAGTTAATGTAAGAAAATGAGAAAAACAGGTTTACAAATAAACAGAGCTATATTTAAATCCATCACTCATTACATATATATCTTTGAGTTAATATGGTTAATTTCAGAGGTTTAATTGTTTATTAGCTTGCTTATTTTGGCAGTTTTTCAAATAATAATATTTTTATCTTGCTAAATTTTTGTAAACCCAAAATTAAAACTTTAATAAGATATAACAGGCTTAAAATTTTAGGAAAACTATAAATGATAGTAATTTATGTGTCCAAATGAAATGAGTCAAGAATTATTTAAATAGTTCAAATGAGGTACATGCGAAATATCCTGGGTACTTAAGGGTGTACTAGATATCTAGTTTTAAGAGGTATTGAAGATTATGCATATCTAACAGAAGAAGTAACATTAAGCTATAATGAAGTTCTTTATTTCTTCTAAGGAAATGGCCAAAAATGAATGCTCACAAGTGTGCAAATTCTTCTTAGGCAATAAACTGTTGTGACTAAAATGTTTAATGTCATACTAAAAATACTTCTCCTGTCATTGCTGTGACACAAGGTAGCAAGAAAAATATTAGACTCCTCTTCCTCCTCTTTTGCGAACCCATGACTAGAGGCTATATGTAGTCACATCCATCAGGAAATTTTAACTGGAAGCCTGGCAACGTTTTTAATCTCTACAATTATAAAATTGTGATGTTCCAAACAATCTAATATCAAATTCCTTGCCATGTAGAGGATCTCATTTTGAGAAAACTGTTTCACTTCATGATCACATGATCACAATATGATTCTAATTGCCCTTTATTCCTAATTTCTTTATTCAATAGCCGTGATTCATTGGTCACTCCATCATCTTGACTTATGGCCACTAGGACATCCCACAGTCCTATTTTTCATTCTGTCCACTTTAGACTTGTTTCTGGATTTCCTCACTGGTACATCCTCATATCTGCAATGTTTCAATGATTCCCTTTGGCTCCTTATTCCTTTCCTGAGTCTTCTATCTTTTGACAATCTCATTTAGTCATATGAAATACAGCCTATATTCTGTTGACTTCCAAAAATAAATGCTATTTCTGGACCTTTTTATCTTAACCCTTCATTTAACTCCTCTTCCTCCTTTCAAATGACAGCCACTGGCCTAGTCTTAGACTATCAATGAGTGTTTAGGTCAGGTCTTTCAACCTGTGAGGTGAGACACCCAAGGGTGGATATAATGTATTTACCTTATGACTCAAAACTGTAAAAAAAAATACACTTATGAAGTAGTAACAAAATATTTTTATGACTGTGGGTCACCCCAACATTAGCTGGTATTAGAGGTTCACAACATTAGGAAGGTTGACAGCCACTATTCTGGATCCTGATCTTTCCTCAAACCTGATTTAGTTATGATGTGCTTTCTTGAAGACAAATATATTCTTTTTCCTCATGTCAAAGGTGAGGAATATCACAATGCTTCTCTTAATTTTATATCACATGCATTTCTACATAAAATCCCACTTGCTCATATGTAAGCATGTATTCAGTTTCCAATCATTTCATACTAACTCAAGAACATTTGTCTAAATCAATATATTTCTTTTCTTTACACTGAATTATTTCAGTGTGTCTCACATGGCTTCTGCCATTTTGGGAAGTCGTTGTAATGGTTTAGTCATACTGATCTTGTTAAGAAATTGTTCTTTGTTCAACACTGTTAAATACTCTTCCATCTTGCTTAGCAAAGAGTCAATCCAGTTACACATTGTCCCAGTCATACTGGTCCTTATAGTTTGCATGAAGAGCTCAAGGGACAATCATCCTGTATTCACTAAGAGAAGAATGTTGGGCTGAGCGCATATGATAAATACAAAAGCATTTTGGTCACAGATTCCTCCCTTGCAAATTAAAACTAAGTAACACTAACATAGAATTAGGACTCATGTAAACCTTTTCTTCAACTCCAATTTCTTCTGTTTCCTGACTTTGTAACCTTAACAAAATTTCACATGGAGTCAAGAGGCACTAGTATACTATTTCTTAATTCCCGCATTAATAAATACCTTTGAGTATTTTCTTTGAGCATATTTTAGTGAGATGTTTTAAATGATGCAGATGGTTCACTGAACAAAAGAGGAAAAAGTTCTTGTTGCTATGGAACCCACATTTCAGTGACTTGAAAACATACCTGAATGAAAGTAAATAGGAATGCTGGGCAGAAGTGTGAACTGCGTAGGTGGTATTTGTTGGAGCAAATTGAAATGGAGGGAACACTTGAACTCAGGTTCATATGATTCAAATTCCAAGGTATTTGTAGTCTTTTTTTATTGCTCTGTCTCTGCTTCTCTGATATCTTCAGAATTGTCCTGAATACAGTAAAGCAGGAGTTAGATAAACACTCATTAAATTTTACCCAAACTATCAAAAGGCTTAGGTAAGGAGAAGAGGAGAATTGTAAGGCAGACAGTCTAATGAGCAGATGTGAGCATCACACCTGCAGTTTTTAAAGGAAAGCAAAGGAAATCCACTGTCCTTTTCATGAGAAAATGAAACTATTCCCTACAGAGACTGCTGTGAGTTTTGCTTCATTTCCATGAACTGGGTTACTAAGAGGTTCTGATCAAAAGATAAATTTAGGTATGTCTCACACTGGTAAAGCTGATTCTATATTTTAAAAGTAATATATACAAAGTTACTTTTAAAGATCTATTGATTAAAGCACCAGAGGAGATTACATTGAAGAAAATACAATAGTATTTTTAAAAGTCTACGATCATAATTACAACATAGCTTCCAAATTAACCTGCTAATCTTAATGTACATTTGTACATTAATACATATGGATTTAGAGATAAATGATAACAATCATAGTATATGAAAAATTTGTGAACCATGTTTATCCTCTTCCTTAGTAGTTAATGAATACATAACAATCCATTAGCTAATCATATCACACTATCCTCTACATTATTTATTTATTTTTTTATTTGAATCTGTTTTCACCTTTGAGAGTGGCAGTTCTATACCCCTTTCAATTTCAGATTTTAATATGTTGCTTAACACTGACTTCAGGAAATTTTTAGCCACAAAATTTCATTGCTTCACTGAGAAACAGGCAAATGAAATTGATTTGATTGCAATTAAAACTTGGTATTATTAAGATTTCACCAGGTATTTCTGACTTGCAGATAGAACTGAGAATCTCTAATGGGTGATTCATGTACTATACTAACCGTGCTGCTGTTCGACCTCATTCTCCCATTCATAGCCCAATCTACTCTTTGATGCCAAATATATCAACACTGCAGCTGTTATTTCTGCTTTTTATCCCCACCTCCCTTGCTCCCATATAGTTACTTTAATCTCAACAGGAGATTCTGCATTAAGGAAAGAATGTGGATCCAAGCCTGTCTCCCTCATAGTCTAAATTGCCCTTTACTTAGACAAACATAACCCCAGCTTTGTGATATAGCAATTTATCATTTTTAACAGAATGACTAATGGAACATCAATTTTCTTCAGTCTTAGAATAGCTTGTCTACATCTTTTATTTGTTTGTTATTTATTTGGCACCTGTATTCTTTTTTATTTATCTTGTTAAACTACAACCAGAATATTAAAAACCAATATTCTATCTTGATTATACTCAAAATATACTTGTTACCAAGAAATGGATTATCAGTCTACATTTCATACACTGAATGGAGCCAAAATATCTCATCCAGGTCATTGAAACATAAAGCATTTATAATAAATACAATCTCATCTCTTTCCTTTCTTATCTGAACCCTTCCCATTATATAACACAAAATGAGCTAGCTATGTAAACCTCTCTAATAATGAGGTAGCAAGAAATCACTTCTTCTTATTGCACTTTAGTATCTACATATTTAGAGAATTTATCCAAACTTAATTAATGGAAAGCTTAATGACAAGGTAAGTATTCTGGGTAAAGACACATAAAGTCAGCTTAGAACTGAGACATCAATTATTGAGTCAATTATTTATAATATCATGACAATTTCAGTAAATCGTGTTTAAGAAAAATATTATAGCATCAACAAGAATGGAAACTGGTAGGGGATGCAGGATAGTTGATAGTAAACTTGCCTAGAATACAATTGGGAGATGAAGGCAGGGGGAAAACTCAAGATTGTGCTCAACCACATAATGATGAAACTGGTGAGGAACACATAACTGTCTCAAAAACAAAAGAGTAAGCAATGAATAGCAGTGGCATAATGTCTACTTTAGATTACATGAGTCTAGTTTGGGGGGTTGCATAATATAAATACTATTTTGAACAATTTTCTCTCAGAAGTGCTCCTTTGGAGTCAAAAATCAATCAGTAAGATAAAAACCAATTCCTTTGGAGGAGGGGTGTCTTTCCTAATGCCCCCAAACTTTCTATCATGCACCTTTACCAAGTAAACTCCAATATAAAAATCAATATGTAGATATTGATACAGGCAAAATTGTGTGAATTAAATTATTCTGCTTTAGAATACAGATACATTTAAGACACTCACACTGTAGCACTTATACATTTGGAGAAAAAGGTTTGAACTTTATATAAAAGGAAGCATAAAGAGGGAAGCAGCAAAATTGTCTTATATATTAATATCAATATATTTTCCTTTACTTTAGGTTTTGTATAAGTGTTCTATATATGTTGTATAAATGTTCTATATATGTATGTATACATGTGTACACATGTGGGAGCATGTTTGTATGTGCACATGTATATATAAGTATGTGGAGGCCAGAACTTGGAGCTGGTTTTCTTCTCAATCATTCTTTTTATTTATTAAGGCAAAATCTCTCACAAAGTTTAGAGCTTTCCAAATGTGCTAATCTAGGTAGCCAAGTTGCTCTGGGGAACTCCTGTCTGTGCATTTTAAGCACTGGGATGACAGATGGACAGTCATCACAACTCAGTGGATTTTGTGTAAGTGGAGCAGGTCCAAACTGTAGTATTCATGATTGTACAAAGAGGACTTTATCCACAGAATCATCCCCCAGTCCCTTATTCAATAGTTTTTATATATAATATGTAATGTGTACATTATCCTAGGGAGCGTTATACATATGAAGATACAGATTTCAACACATACCAGTGCTGGGCCAGTTAGATGTTTCATCCAGTAAAGGTGTTTGCAGATGAGTTTAATGTCCTCTAGAACCCACATAGTAAAAGGGGAAAACAGTCTTGTAAATTGTTCTTTATCTTCACCAATATAAAATTGGCATGTTTGTTAACACATTTATCACATGCACACACAGAGAAACATTAAAAATAAATAAATATAAAATAAATTTTAAAATCCACTATTATAGTGATCAAAATAATAGTGGTAGAAGTAATAATTCCCATGAATTGTACTACTAATAATAGAAGTGAAGAATAGAATAGTAGAAAAAGTAGCTAAAATAATAATGCAATATATAGACATTTAGAATTCAGAATTTAATCTGTATTATTGTATTCCTGAGAATAACATAAGATCCTCAACTATAAACCTAAACGGTGTTACCATACAATCTTGAAACATAATTACACTTTGAATAAAGTATTTCCATAATTGAGGCATGTATTCACGTATATTCCTGGTCTCCCTATTCAAGATCAAGTCATAAATATTTGACTCCCTAAATATCCAGACTATTTCAAATATTCCAGTGCAAGTGATCTCAAGTCACCTTTCAATCATTTTTAATCATTCATGTCAAATTTCTTAGCATAGAGCTAGACTGGGACCAAGTACATCTGTGGGTAGTGACATAAATTAGGCTACACAAAAACATGTAGACACATTGTAGCCCGTGATAAGAAATTATCACATTTAAATCAAACCTGAGTGTGGTGTTGGACAAGAAAAAAGAGTGGGCAGGGATCTTGCTCCATTATACATAAGTGGGAAAAGTTAAAGATTTTGAGAAAAAATATATAACTGAAAAAATATATATGCTTTCATCTTTGCCCTGACAACACAAGCCTGTGTTGTGACTGATTCAGCTCAAGAATCCACATAGGTGGAGCATAGGGAAGTGATGATGCTATACCTGCATGGGAAACAATGAACACTGGAACTGTGGTACTGTGGGTTGTATAGCTGAATTTGTAAAAGAAATTCTTGGCTGAGTAAAATTTGATAATTCACATTGGCTGTGAAGTTGTTATTAATATTGCATATCATAAATGATCTCTGCCACAATCTCTATTTCTCAGGAGAATTTGTTTCTAATATTAAACATATTTTATACTTGAAATTATTACAGCCATGCCACATCTCATTGATACATAAGATACCAGTAGTCTGCCACTAAATAAAAATTTAAAGAAAGCTATTATACACATGGAAGAATGTACAGGGAGAGAAAATAAACTGATTAGTGTACTAAACTAAAGGGTTTTTTGTTTTATGCATCTGGCAATCAAAATGTTGTACTACCATTACTGTGTGTGGAAATATGTCATGGACATTTATTTATAAAGTATTTTATTATGTTTAAAAAAATCTATTTGAAAAGTATTTAAATTCAAATGCATAGGCTTTAGCTGTAAATACTAGGTTGATTCTTCTGCAATTATAGAAATAACAGACTTAGGATTCTGCCAATGTTCTCTAAATTCATGTATTAATGAACTGATTTCTAGAAAATAGTAGTGTAATATGTGAAGAATTTAAAAGTATGAATAATCTCCTAAGCAAATTACAAATAAAATGTCCTCATAGTAAGATATTTCGCTTTGCTTTCTTTCTGTCTTTGTTTTGACTAACAGCACAATCATGGTCACATGAGCCTATTCCCCAGGGCTCAGAATCTTGCGCTGACTGAATCATATCCAAATGTATTTCAGAAACTTTGTGCCTCATTTCAGAACATAAAACTTACTGTCACCAAAGTCCTGATATTCTGAAACTTAATGAAATGGTTAACAATGAAGTTCTGTTATAGATCAGTGCCTGGCCATGTTCTCATCAGACAAGCATCCTTCACCAGCTGATGGGAGTGGATGCAGCAGCCCACAGGCAAACACTAGGTGTCTGGAGAGTCCAAGTTGGAACTATCCAATTGGTCCCTCCACTTGGAACTCATAGAACCAGCATAAGAGAAGAAGGAAAAATTGTGGGAGCCAGAGGGTTTAAAGAAAACAGCCTGCAGAATCAACTAAGCAGGGTTTATGGGCCCTCAAGGAAACTGAATCAGCAAATCACATGGGCATTATGTACTCTAGCAGATGTTATGATTGTTGGTTTGGTGTTTGGTGGAACTCCTTGGAGTGGAAATGGGAGTATCGTTGATTTCTTTTCCTGTTATTGGGACCTGTTTCCTACTAACCAATTGCCTTATCCAGCCTTGATATGAAGTTATGTTCCTGGTTTTATCATATCTTATTGTGATATGTTGGGTTGATATCCATGGGAAACCTGCTCTTCTCTGGGGGCAGATGTAGAGGGGATTTTCAGGGAATGGATTTGAGGGAGAAGGAAGATGAGGGGTAATAAAAGGTGTGGAGGGAGGGGAAGTTGAAGTTGGGATCTATTTTAAGAGAAACCAAAATAAAATAAAATAAAAGAGTAAAAAGAATGCTAACAGTCTGTAAATCTATACTTTCAGGGTAAACTCCCTTCAGGTATCTGTCCCAGGAAGTCTCAGACACTTCTCTTTTGCTGATATGAACAAAAAAGGTGATTGAAATAAGGAATTTGATCCAAGTTAGAATTCAATAAAGAAATAAAATTGCTGAAGAAAAGTCAAACTGAAACTTACTAGAAATGAACAATTAATAGAGCCTTAAAACATTAGTGGCAAGCCTCATCAGTAGACTGCATCCTGTGAGTACCTAGGCTGAAAGCAAAAGTATAGCAACTGGCTGATTCTGTTAAACCCAATGATATTCTTAGAGAAAAGCATGAACATGAGTTGGGATACCTTTGTGATACCAGGAAAGAATGTCATATTGTAGATCTAGAAGAAGGAGAACAGCATACTGAAGGCAAAAATTATATTTTCAATAAAATCATAAAATAAACATTTGAAAGCCTAGAAGAAGAGCTACCTATGCAGTTACAAAAGACCAATGGATCATTAACAACATGGTGATAGATTAAATCCTCCTCATGATATATTATAATAACAACACTAAAGAAATGAGACCCCAACATTTCCATCAAAAACTTCTAGGACCGAGAAACACTTTCATAAAAGTAGTAATATATAAAATCAAAACACAAAAAATGAATTGCTTTCCTATTCATAAAAGATAAACACACTACAGAAGAAATTAGAGACAAAAAATCTCACCCAGTTTACCCACAAATCTTAAGTAAAATAGTTGTGAATAAGACTAACTAAAAAAGAACAAAAGATCCCATCACGAAACTTTAAGAAACTCAAATAAAAAATGAAAAATGGCAAAGAATACAGTAATACTTATGATGCCCACAGATGGGAAAATAATTAAAAATATAAAATGGCCATCTTATAAAAAGCAAACTACAAATTCAATGTAACGCCAATTAAAATACATGGCCCTTTCTTCACAAAAATGGAGAAAACAATCTCAAATTTTGTGCGGAGGCATAAAAGACCAAGATTAGCCAAAGTAGTCTTGAAGAACAATAAAAAAGAATGCTACAGGATGTATCATCAAGGCTTATTTCAGTTTACACAATAAGCCATAGTAATAACAATATCATGGCAAAAAAATCAGACACATAGATCAAAAGAATAGAGTAAAATCACCATATAAAACTCCATACATCTAAACCTACTTGATTCTTTGGTCTTCCAACTCAAGGAATAAATACAGCAAATAATGATAGTAGAATACATTTGTTATAAATGAAACAGGGTAAATAACTAAGTATAAAGTGGCTTAAATGAAGTAGGTAGAAAGGTTAGATCATAGAAGTATAAATACATGGTACTAACTGAGATTTATGTATTCAATAATCTTGAACAAAATACTGACTTTATTTCACATGTATCTCAAAAGGAGCCAAGGGATTGATATATTGAAAACATGCTGCACTGAGAAGCAAGACAGAGAAAAAAGGCTAGATAGGATGTTATCACTGTAATCAGTGAGACATATTGGAACAATGAAATGAATGATGCAGTGAAGAGATAAAAATTAGTCTAACAAGATGTATTAATGAACTGAACATGGCAAAATGCAGATGATCACAAGAATTTTGGAAAAAATGAATGTAAAAATGGGTCACATCTAAGTTATTTTATATCAGAATATTTGCTCAGCATGTGCAATGATTGTGGCTGAGTTTCTAGTATGATAAAGAAACTGGTAGTTCACTACATGATTTTGGGAGGGTAGAGACAATGAGTTAATCGTAATAAAAACTTTGGAGCCTCAAGTGTTATTTGAAGGAAAGAATTGGTAATGAAGTACAGACAGCATATGTCTGAAAAACATATTGAATATGCAAATTTTATGTAATAAAAATGTAAAATCTTGGTTTTATATATGATTTGAGAGTTCATGGAAAACTGCTGACTGGGATAGATATGGAAAAAGGTGAACTGTAGGCTGAAGTTGTTCATTCATTCCTGGCCTCACAGACCCAAAATAATCACACAAAAACAAAATTATTTTCAATACTCTTTGGCTAATATCTTAAGCAAAGTTCTATCCAGTTCTTATATCCTAAACTAACCCATCTCCATTAATTTATGCATCACCACAAGGTTGCAGCCTACTGGCAAATTTTCAGTGGGCTCCAGTAGAGGCATCTTTCTCCTCTGGTGGTCACATGGCTTCATCCCTGACCCTGCCTTCTTTCCCCCAGCATTCAGTTTAGTTTTCCCATCTAGCCCTACTCTGCCCAATCACAGGGCAAAGCAGCTTCTTTATTCAGTAACCAATAAAAGCAGCATATATACAGAAGGACTTCCCATATCATCTCACCTTTCCTGTCTAAATAAAAAGGAAGGTTTTAACTTTAACATAATAAAATTACATATAACAAAACAGGTATTAAGCAAGCATTACAGTTAAAATATTTATATCTTCTTTATCTTTTATCATAACTCAGGAAAACTATAATTATAACTATCTATTCTTCAACTCCATCAAAGACTCTACAAGAATATAATACTACCTAAGTAAACAGGAAGTGCATTGTAAGCAACTTTCAAAACTAGAATTGACAGAGGAATCTCACTGCCTGGACAGTTACCCACAGTTCTTCTGTAACATTGCAGACACATATCTTCAGCTTACTGGCCCATAGTATCCAGCAGACTTTTCCATGAAGCATGAAATTTCAAAGACAATTCCACCTATATTGGCAGTTTTTCAGTCACTTTCTTCTGTTTCCTACAGAATGTCTGGAAGACTCTTTCATGAAGAAGGAATCTGAAGGACTGTCTCAACTTCTTTAGGAAACAGTAATTTTTCTATGGGTACTGCAGTCTAGTAAAGCAGTTCTGACAAAAGCAGCTTTTTGCCCAAAAGGCTACCAAACTCCTTAAGGAGCCTCTTCAATGCCCATATACTTCTTGAAGTAATTAGTGCTGCCAGGAGAAGATGTGTCACATTGTCATGAAAAGTCTATGTTCTTAAAACATTTTAAATGCCATATTCTGAAGGTCTTTGAAAGATTTGAAGAATCCCTATCCATCTGAAATATATCTCTGTATATACAGAAAACCTAACTAACATGACTACAAGCTTGTCTATTATAGATAACTCTCTATTAACCTGTATTTATTAATTATATATTATATTTTTAAGTGAGTTGTACACATTACCTTAATAAAGAACAGAAATATACATATAACAAAATTGACCTTTAATTTTTTTACCAATAAACCAAGATACATACTAATGCAAATCTCTATAGCATATCCCCCTTTAAATATAAATAAACATTTATAAACAACATTTGGGAATTTGAGCATTTCTCTCCAAACTGCTTTCTACTTTATGTTGGGTGAAGTAATTCTTGGGTGTTCAGGGTGACCTTTCAGGAGGTCTTGGTCTATCAAACCACATTAGCCTGGAAAGAATCCACAGGTTCTCAGCCTCTGTGGAAAAAAAAAAAGAAAAAGAAAAAGAAACAAATTAGAACCTCTTTTTCAAAACAACATATCCTTAGACACAAATATTGAAGTCAAGATACCTTTCAAGCATATATGTTGGTTTAGCTTATCAGCCCATACAATTAAATGTTCCTCTATATTTAGCTTATTCATAGTAAAAAATTCAAAGAAAACACAGTAATATACATAATCTAGACATTTTTATGTGGCCTATTTTTCTTACTTTATTACAATTTCTACAAATTTACTCTGTCTTTTTAAAGACTTTGTTTTACATTTTTTTAAAAAAATACTGCTTTTTATAACTATACTCCTTTTCTCTCCCAAGCCTATGCACCTTTTTTAATCACACTGCGATCCATTTAGAGGTCTTTTTCATCTGAATTTGTCCTTATTATCCTTTTCTGACCAAAACTGCTTCTTAAAATGCTAAGCAATGTGCATAGGATTAAGTCTGTTTTGCTTTTGGGCTCCACCCAGTCCAACATGGCAGAGGCATGTTCACCACCTCTGCAAGGCATACACACTGCTCCAGTTCCAGGGATACTGCAAGTCTATGTTGCACCATTAAGCAATGTGTAGCACGCTGCTCACAAACCCCATTTAAATATTCCATAGCCAGAGATCCTGAAATAGTGAGAGCCATTTGTTCTAGCAAACCAGGATGCCACTCTTTTTAAAGAAACTTCATGATTCTAACTGCTAAAGTTGAGTCAGGAAACCTTTGAAGTAGCCATGTCTCTATTTTCTGCCAGCAAACAGAGCAAGAAGCAGGATTAAACTCTGATTGTGTGTGTGTGTGTGTGTGTGTGTGTGTGTGTGTGTGTGTGTGTGTGTATCTAGAATTCCTTTTCAAGCTCTCTCAAGTTTTTAAGTGGATTCAGTTGACCACATTAGTGACAATTGTAGACTAAGGCTGTTTGTTTGTTCCAGGTGGCACAGATTCAAAATAATCACACAGAAACAACATTATTTGCATTACTGTTTGACCAATACCTTAGGCATATTTCTAACTACCTCTTTTATCCTAAATTAACCCATCTCCATTAATCCTTGCATCACCATGAGATTATGGCCTAATGGCAAAGTTTCATTCGGCTCCAGTGGAAGTGTCTGTCTCCTTTAGCAGCTACATAGCTTCTTGCTGAATCTGCCTTATTTCTCCCAGCATTCAGTTTATTTTTTCCTGCCTAGCTCTACTCTGCGTTATCACAGCATTTTTATTCATTAACCCATAAAAGAAACACATATACAGAAGATCTTCCCACATCAATGAACTCATCATAAGATGGTCTAAAATGAAGCAAAAATGTCTGATGAATGCATCGAGGAGATGAGGTCAGGAAAAAACACTAAAACATTGAATAGAGCAACATAAGGAAATATGGAATTCATAAAACAGAGTTATACAATTTTTGCAAAATAAGGAATGGTTAATTATGCTTAGTTATCAAGAAACTAAAGATTCAAAACTTAGCGAAGGATGAAATACTATGGAGACTATTGCTGAGTTTGACATAAGCAATGTAATATAATGATGGGAGGAAGCATTTGGGTAATGTGACTTCCAAACAGAATAGAAGGGAGAATGTCTTTGTAAAGAAACTAAATAATTGATGTGCTTCATGAAGAAAGTTTTTCTCTATAATGTAGAAAAAAATAAATGAATGCAATTTTATAAAAGTCTGGTTGCAATGAAAGGTAAAATGGCCTTAAATATTATATTTAATATATAATATGTAACACCAGAAAAGTAGATATTTAGAAACAAGATCTAGAACTCTTGGGAAAAGTTATAATAAACATGCTTTATATGGAACTACAAAGAGTCATATGAGGAGACATATTAGGGTTGAACATGGAGCCAATAGCAAAGTCATTCAAGAAATACAGTGATATTTTACTTATGTTTGAAAAATAAAGTTTGCCTAAAGATCAAAAGGACAAAGCTAAGCCATTAGAGGTCAGGAAGTGGTGGCAAACACACCTTTCATGTCTATGAGTTCAAGGCTACTCTGGGCTATACAAAAATCAGTGCAGAAACAAATCCAGGTGATGATGGCCTACACCTTTAATCCCAGTACTAGGCAGTCATATGCTTTTAATCCTAGCACTAGAGGTAATATAAAATGAGAGGAGAAAGAGGCTTAGTCTGCTTAAGCTGCTTAGTCTGCAGTCTCCCAACCTTGGTAGAGATAAGACTTCTCTAGTGGCTTGGCTGCTTTGTTTTTCTGGTTTTTGGATTGAACCCCATTATCTTTCTTTGGGCTTTTATTATTCATGTCACAAGGGAATGACAGTTAAAGTCTGTGCAAGGCATCAGTAGGCAAATAGATAAAGATGGAGTAGTGGAATTTAGAGTCTGGTATCGAAAGTCAGTACCCATGTGTTTTATGAATGAGAGAACA
This sequence comes from Ondatra zibethicus, assembly GCA_004026605.1. NCBI lineage: Eukaryota > Metazoa > Chordata > Mammalia > Rodentia > Cricetidae > Ondatra > Ondatra zibethicus. The sequence goes on from PVIU01017450.1 coordinate 20,364, forward strand.
GTCCACACAAATTAATTAGAGTCTTATGGGGTGAACAATTGAGATATTTTAATGACTTAAGTAAGTATCTAACTAAAGGTGACATGGCTTCAGTTCTATAAGCAAGGCCAAGTATAAAAATGATATACTTCAGAAAATTAGTAACAGAAATTTTACAGTTGAATAGAATAAAAAATATCTTCATTCTGAGGCACTTAGAGTTTGAAATTCCCCCTAGCTAATCTACAGAGCAATATATGCCCACTCAAACATGCCATCTTGAGATAAAGACAGACAAAATGGCAAAATTGCCAGTCACTTAAATAAAATTACACCACGGACAAATCCTAAATAGGATATTGCAATCAAGACCATACATAGGAACTGTGCTGAAGAAGTTATTTAAAATATTTGTTCATATTAAAATAGTGACAATGATAGAGTAGTGGTAGGAATATAAATATAGTATGATAGTGACTGAGGATGCAATGAGGAGGACTGAAATCTAATCTAATGTCCTACGAGCTTATAAAATATATTTTTTCAGAAAAATAAGGACAAGATCTCAGCTTTTTTGACAATGTTCTTCAGAAACAAAGGAGTAAAATAACTAGAGCTGTACAGTCATCAACATTGTAATGAACTCTAGTCCTTTTCATTGACTCAATTCTTTTCTCTCAAAATCCCTTTATGATTTGCAGTAGAGACCTGCTCTTTTATGAACAGAAAACAAAAAGGGAGTAGGTGTATGAGAGAAGAGAGATGGGGATGGGGTTCGGAGGAGCTGTTTCTGGATGTATTGCATTAGAGAAGAATCTATTTTCAATTAAAAAAAAAGAAAGAATGAAAAGAAGGAAGGAAGGAAAGAAGGAAGGAAGGAAGAAAAGAAAAAAGAAAAGAAGGAAGAAAGAAATTAGGAAGAAAAAAATTCAAGATGTGAATGATTCCTGAATACTGACAATCTGTTTCAGTAGTACACAATTTTAATCTGCTTTATTTAAGAAAAATATTCATGTATCATATAAAAATGTAACTGTGTATAAATGGAGAATATTGAAAAAGTTCTGTTCTTCCCCAGTGTTGATTTTACATGAAATTCTGAAGAAGCTAGAAGATCACACACAGAAGCATCTTCTTATATACAACATAATTTAGGAAGGCATGTGACAGGATTAAGTAAAAGGGTGTTTTGATTTCTACTGTCTATCACTAGCACATCCAAAAATACATTAGAAAACTGTGCATAATCATAATCAAAACAACACAGACATCAAACAAATTTCTTATTACAATAATTGTAACTAAGTCAACATATGTCTACTTTTCCCAGATACTTTCCTGTTTGATTCCATCATGCCATATGTGTGTAATTACACAAAAGCACGAGGACAATATGAAACTCATATTACAGAATAGTTATGTATTGTGAGGATGATTCACGAGACATGCAATAGACACTGGTATAATGCAGGGCTCTGACTTCCAGCTGTACAGGCTTTTTAACTGCAAGACTTCTTCATAAGATGCATGCAATTTAGGACTGGATACTATGCTAAGAAAGTGTATAATTTATGGTAACTAAATACTTGCTGGTTTATTTAAAGCCAAGTGTCTAGTGATTAACAACACAATTAAACTTAAACAATGTAAACCAGAGTTATGCTCTATGCTGAATAACCATTTTTGAATCAGTATGCTTATGTAATGGTATTTGCTTGTAAAATGTGGCTATGGAAGTTTGTATGACATCTGTAATTGAAGCAGCACAGGATGTCGCATTAATCACTATTTTTTCCCATTGCTTGGAATACTTTATTGGACTTCAAAAATACTAAGCAAGTTGTTTATGTATACTAAACTCCAATTTATATTTGAACTCCTAAAATGAACTTCATGATAGCATTTGACTACCATCTGCATAATAGTTTATTGAGTGCTAAAAACATAAGTAAATATTGGTATTTCCAAATGATTTTTATTTAGAAATGTTTGACTGAAATTAAAAGTGGATAAATATCACTACCTAAACTAATATTAAAATAAACATATCCCATACTTTTAAAAAGTAATTTTATCAGATTATCAGTTTTTTGGGAAGTAATTCTATAGTCTCTAAAATGCCTAGGAAGATTTCCTAAACTTTTCATTTAATAGATACTGTTCTAATGTGCTTCTCTGGTATTGATACACAGTAACAAAATACTAAATTCTTTTGAAAAAATATCCACAATGATTATCTAAAGCTGGCAAATTAAATATTATATGCATGAAATACCCCCAAATAGTGAAGTTTTACTTTTCTTACTCCCAGTAGTTAAACTGAATTTTAAAATGGTGACATTTTTTGCTTCTTTTATCAAACCAGTTGACACAGGTAAAGACTAGTGGTGAGCAACAGCACTGTGGGTTTTAAGATAGAATGAGTGAAAGGGAACCTAAATGGAGCTCAAATTTGATGGATGTGTGAACACAAACTTCTTTAGAATCTGAAAGGTGTGGTGACTCAGTGGTTAAAGAGAAAAGGTTTCATAAACGAGGCTGGCAGTGTGATTGAACACAGGGTAGAAATCCTTGTATTCTTTTGATTATGATCCTTATTAAAAGGAAATATCAAGGATTGCTACCTGGTAAAATACATCAAACTCATGCATCTTTGCAAGTTCTTTTTTTTTTTTTTAACTTGATGAGGGAGAAAGAAAGGAACATGTCAGTAATGAAATGAATCTTAAATTTAGGAAGGGAAGGTAATTTTGATACTTTGACTGAACAGACATCTTGTTTGACTAGCAATGATCATGAACCCAATTTCTTGTCTAACACGTTTGTTTCTTGCTGTCAGAGAGTGCTATTCCATTCCTGGTATTTCAGCATCAGTCTTTTGCTATTACAAAACTGATGCCGTTGGCTGTCAGGACTTTACAGTTTCAATTGGCAGACTTATCTGTCTTCAGCAGGATTAGACAGAAATATTTCTCATTCAGAGACTGTTCCTGTGGAAAATGGCAGGAGCCCCAGGAAATTTGAGTACCTTGGCTTCAAAGAACCTGCTCGCCACCCTCTGACAGTGCCTTCCAATCCCCTGCTCCCTGGGTGGATGTTTTATTTTTTTTTTTTTTAGCTTAAACATGGATTTCTAGCATTGCTTGAAAATGTTAGCAATATCTATGTGTTAATATTATGTTTTGTAAATAAAAATATAAATAATTTTCAGTCAATGAATTTTTGTCTTTTCTGGTAAATGCTGTAAAAAAATCTGTGGAAAGATGGGAGAAACTAAAATACAAATAATAGCAGAATAGACCAAAAAGAATGTGTGATGAAGAAAACCTTCAATGATTTGTAAACTTAAAATAGTTTTCAATTAATATTTTTCTTTACAGTACTATATAGTTTCCTGAGAAAATGATGAAATAGAGGCTTAGCTATTTACCAGATAATGTTGGCTTTGTGCTTCTGAAAGATTTCAAATGCATTTACCTTCCTGCTATGTAAGGTAAAATGACTAACAAACTCACAGGATATCTAGAGAGTGGTTTTGAGTGTGCATGTGTGTGATGATGCTTGCATCCTTGTCCCCAACTGACTGCATCTCTTAGTATTTATGTGCCTCTAAAACCTTGTTAAGAGCTTTATAATCTATTCACTGAATATTTTATTACTCTGTAAAATCTGCAAACATCTCTACTCAGAAAATGCCAACCTGTGTTTTAGTATGAGCAAATAGTCTGCAACATTGAAAAATGTCATTGACCACAGCTGAGTCTGATTATTTGTGTAGGGAAATAAAATCCACAGAGATTATTTCTCTAATGCCTACTTTTAATAGGCTATGTTTGTAAATCATGGATTTGTTTGGTTTATTTTATTACTTTCACTCCTGTGATATTTATTTATTTATTGTCCCTACATTCACAGAAAAGAAAGGTGATGAATAAGTATCCTATTCAGTATGTTTTTCAGTGTATTCTCAGGAAGTAAAATAATATGTGACTTTTTTATTCAGATAAATTTTAACTATCAAAGAAGAGCCACAAAACAGAGTTAAACCAAACATCTCTACTATGCAAGTCAGTGCACACATTTCCAAAAATAGGTAAACACTAAACTATAATATTAGATAAGTAATCAAATTAAATTATAATTTCTGTCAGTATTATAAATCAAGAGTTTATATGGTTAATGCCATAAGAAAAAATATTTTGCACTGAAAAAACTTTACAGTGTTTTTTACTAAAGATACATAATCAAGAAACCATTTGCCTCAACTAGGAATGGAAAGGAAAATTTTGCAATTCTTCCAAAGTTTAAAAACTTTCAAAAACAGTGTTTTACTCATGGGTCCCTGATTCCACTGGGAATGTTTTATGCATAGACCTAAGTAGACAATGTAAATACTTAACTTTCTTCATCCTTTTACTGTGTTTATCTCAGAGTTTTGCTTGAGTATAGATGATATCTCCTTTAAATATTTACCAACCTGAAGACTGTAACATGTATCTATTGTAGTTTATGATCTTTTGTACCCATTAATGCTAAGCTCCTTTGAGTTTTTAAATTATCTGTTTTAGAAATGAGCAATGTGATGCAATGCAATCTTTAGGTGGGAGAGAGCAAAGGCTGAATGAAAAAGAGATATAATTCTAACATAATCACAAATACTATTTTTTCTTATTATGAAATAGTGCTCAATTATCACTGTAAGTTTAATTGCATAAATATAGATTTGCTTATTCAGTAATATTTAATACGCTCCTAAGTTCTCTCTTTAAAAATATGGAATTGCCTCACACTGACAGTGTTCCAATATGAGAACGTTTTTTTTCTTACATTTCATTTCATTAAATATTATGCATACCTGAAAAACAGCATATCCCAATTGAGCCATCTCAATGTAAATAAAAATGCAAAGAGGCAAAGTTGATAATATTACCAAAAAAATTGGTGTTTAGGGTATAATATGGACAGTCATACTGCACAGATGTTTGCCAGAAATGAGATCTGCACCTCAATTGAGTGAGAGTATTACCTGCTTTATTGCTCTGCCTATGTACAGCAGGCAAGGGTAGGGACTGTGACCTTGAATGCATCACAGAAGCACAAGCTGCTTTACAAAAGCAAAAAGGAAAGAAAAAGGAAAAAGAAATCATTGCCTAGGGCAAGTCACTTCAAATGATTTTTGTTCCAGAAATACTGAGAAAGTAAATAATTCTCAAACCTGTAATGAACATGACTGTATCTAGTGCTCAGATCTAAGGTGAAATGTGTGATGGCATAATTATAGTCAAGATAAAAGACAGAAATGAGAAGTTGTTTCATTTTTTTCAGTAACACTGTAGGTTCAATGAGAATTGGGACCTATATTTTCTGCAATGTACCTTGGCAGACAAGGACCTAGCCTTTTCTCTGGGGATTGTTGTCATTGAATGTTCCAAGTGGGAGGATCCACCATATACTTGATTTTGAGGAATTAACAGCTAACACAGTTTGTCCTAAATGCGTGTGAATTTATAAACTTAGCCACAGGTTTCTTTAAAACTTAAATCAAGTCTTCACATGCCTCAAACTTTCAAAAATAGTGGAAGCATTTATGTTAATACAATTCAAAAGAAAAAAGTTTATTTCTCATAAAATTTGAGCTTTACCATGAAATATCAAAACTTTCAAGAATTAAGCCAAAAGATTTGTTTGATATTACAAACTAAGAGAATTTCATATAATTAGGCCTTAAGGAGAAGTATTTCCTGAAAATTATAAGTAATAAATTTAACAAATATTTTTAATTTTCAATGAAAAGAAATATCAGCAGTCTTATTTACCATAAAAGAGAGCAGGCCATAGATATAAACCCAGACCTTGGCTGCTGCTGGGCCATGGACCCAGATATGACCATTGGTAACAGCCTGGATCCTGATGACACCATGCCCCAGTGAGCCAGAGCAAGCCACCCAGATCTGCCTGGCCCTGGTTGGAACACAGCTTTTGGATACAAATGTGGCCACAGGTTGTGGCCCAGATTCTGGGCATCCATAGGGACTTTGATGGCACCACAATCCATGGATATCAACACAGACCTCAACTGTGCTAAGATCTCTGATGCAGACATAGTTCCATTTAGTAGCAAGGGCTCTGACTTTATCATAGCCACAGGTGGCAGAAAAGAACACTCAGATGGGCATGCTCCCCTCAGCAGTGTGGCCCTCAGACATCAATATTGTCCCAGATGACAGCCCAGATTCCTAGCATAAGCATGGCCTTTGATAATATCAGGAGTCATGGACATTAACCCAGACCCTGGCTGTGGGAGCACTATGGACTAAGACATAGCCCTCAGCTTCAACCTGGCCAAGATGTCACCATAGGAACTTGTGGCAGTGCAGGTCATTCAGGTCTGTATGGCCCTTCCTGTAGCATGACCATCAGATCCTCACTTAGCCTCAAGTGATGATCTAGGCCTGGGGTATTTTCACACTTTTAGTAGTAGTCATGGATATCAACCCAGATCCTGGCTGTGATAGGGCCAAGGACAAAGACATGATCCTAATAGGGCTTTGATGTCACTATGGCCCTGAATGGCAGCACAGACCACTCAAATATGCATGGACCTGGCAGCCACATGGCCCTCAAACACCAGCATGGACTCAGATGTCAGGAGAATTCCCCATGCCTTGATGGCACCATGTATCATGGGCATCAATATAGATCCCAACTATGACAGCTATACAGACCCAGACATGGTCCTAGGCAGCAGCCCAGGTTCAGATGTCTCCCCAGTCTGGGTGGCAACTCCTACCTCAAAACCTTGATTCTCCAGGAATGCCTCTTAAAGCAGCAAATGAGCCTTTCTACCTCTTGTTCTCTTCCATTTCTCCAGCATATACTTGCTTATCCTAATGGCACCTTATGGTGCTTAGTGAGCTTGTGGATGTGATTAGGCAGGCCTGGCCATGAGAACCCAGGCTGATCTGTGGTATTTTTTGCCTAGTTGATCATAAGGGGACCTATGAATGTCTTGCTTGATAGTGTATTCTAACTGTTAAGTAAAAATAAGTCTCTACCTCAGTTAAATATTTTTTATATGGGTTGTTGTGGTCATACTGTTTCTGCACAATAGAAACTCTAACTAAGACATGCAACTATTAAGAATTTTCAAATAAAAATGAACACTTGAATCCACCAAAGACACACATGCACATCTGTATATCATCTCTAATTTTGAAGGCACAAAACTGATCCCCACGTTCAATCCAAAAATAAACCAGACATTAAAAATTAACCCTAATCCCAACCTTAACTCTCACCCTAACCCCTAGCCCTAACCCTGAAATTAACCCTGTCCGTTACACCTATCCATAACTTTAAAACTAGCACTAACATTAAACCATAATACTGCCCTAACACTAACCCTAACCATGAATAACTCTAACCCTAATCCCTAACACTAACACTAATCATAAACTTCAAACCCAACTGCAGCCACAGCCCCAATCACAAACTAAATGATAAGATCAATCTCAACTCCAACCCTAACACTAAAACTAAACCAAAACCTACCCCAAATCCTAACCATAACCATAAACTGTACACCTCAACTATCCCTAACTTTTACCACAACCCAAACACCAATGCTGACCATACCCCTAGCTCTAACCCTAACCCAATACAGCAAAACCCCTAAAATTAACCCAATAATAACAATAAGGCTAATCTTAACACCTATCCCAAAGCAAACCTAACCATTAGCCTAATGCTAAATCCTAACCCTAATCCTAAAATCCAAAACCAATATCATTACCAATCCTCACACCAACCCAAGCCATACCCATATACCAACACTAGTCCTAAACCAAACTGGAACACTAAACCTAACCCCCTAACCCTACCCAAACCACAATCCTAACCTTTACTCTAACTCAAAACTACAAAATAAACACTAAACCTAACAGTCACCCAAAAGCAACATCAACCCCAACAACAACCCAACCTTAAACCTAACCCTGAACCTAACACTAACCAACTAACACTAACCCCAATTCTATTCCCAACACTTATGTTAAACCTAAACCCAATCCCAACCATAACCTTAACCCTAACTCCAACCTTGAACCTAAACCCAGCCTAAACCCCAACCATAACTCTAACCCTAAACCCTAACAACAATCCTAAAAACCTAAGTCTAATCATAAATCTAAATACCAACATTTCCCTAACCTTAACACTAGCACTAATCCTGACCCTAAAACCTAGCACTAACTCTATCCCCCCCAAATAACCTTAATTCTAACTCTAAAACCAACCTAACTCCAAACCCAAACCCAAACCCAAACCCAACCATAATCTTAACCTCAATCCTAAACCTAACCAGAAACCTGACTCTAATCCTTAATCCTAACTCTAACCCAAACCTCAACTCCCACCCTAAAATCCTAACCTTATGAATAAATTCTAAACCATAATCCTAAACCTGAGCCCTAATGAGAACCCTAGCCCTAACTGTTTCACCGATCATAACCATAACCCTGAAGTCTAAAGCCAAACCTAGTACCAACCCCAATGATGATGCTATGGGAGCTCCTTCAGTCAATAGTCTTGAAGATACCAGGTAACTTTGGATATGGCTTCATGTACTATAAATGCAGATCCAGCATGTGCCTGCCTATTGGTTACTGGATTCAGTTCCAGTTCCCAGCTCACACAGAAGACTGCAGATCATTACTCTTTCTGTGAGTTTATCCCCAAATAAACAAACCTTTGTTATGCTCCTTTCCATGCCAATGTTGAACTCTTTTGTATGCCAACAAATTGGTGCTCACATGGCCTGTGTCCATGCCATTACCAGGCCCTGTCCACACCCTGCCCATGACCTTCTCCCACCCCATGCAGCTGAACTACCCTACTGGCTCGCAGCTGTGCACAGTTTGACTTGGCTGGCCTGATATAGCAAATTGGCAATTTCTCACAGGCCCACACAAACTTGGCTTGGTACTGCCTACTAAGTGGCTGAGTTACGGCCACCCATGACTTTTGGCCACAACTCCTCCATGGCTTCTCTGACTTCTGCCAGGCCCACTATGATCAGACTGAGTTCTGAATCCAGGAGCAGGGGCTTTAACCCTGCACCTGGAACACAGGCTGGCATTCCCAGTATGGATCCACAAATACATAGCCTGAGGTCTGTCCAGTAAGCTCATGGCTCAAGACTGCATGCAAGTTCTGGGTCCCTTGATATTCTGCTCAACTTAACCTTCTTTGTATGTGGGTGTGTTGCTCTTAAGTAATCAACTAAATTTGTTAGCAATTCTAAGTATCAGATAATTCGGGTAATGATCTAGGCCCTGCCTTATTGCTGCAACTGTGACACCTGCTGGCAAATCAAGGTTATCACACCTACAATCTTCTGAAAATTAAAACGGAGGTAAGTTAATTTGATTATAAACAAATAAACAAATTTGAAAATTATGAACAAACCCCAAGATAATTGCAGACAATATCACCATCCAGGAATTTAACAACCTTTCTGTTTCTATATGACCTACCTGGTACATATATTTTTGTGACCTTGGAGGCTATTAGCTTTCTTCTTCATATTATATCCTTAAAGAAATGGTTTGATAACAGAGTCAAGAATGAGAAACTTTTAGGAATGATACAGTTTAACCTAAAAGGATTAATACTATTGAAAATGATAACCTTAATTTGACAGGCAAAATTCAATCCAGGTCAATAGGTTGTGAAACCTTACAAAAAAGTACTGAAAGATTATCTGAAAGAATCCATACTGTTGAAATTAACAATTAAAATCTTTTAAAAAGTTTTGATAATCTAGAAGATAGAACATCCCTCCAGGAAAACCAATCTACATGCCATTCAAGTAAAATATCTAAGGATGAGAAGATACCATTAAAGGAAATACTTAAAAACTTGAATTCATGTGTGCAGAATGATAACCGGAAATTATTTGATTTGATGAAATCATTAGAAGTATTTACAAGTCAAGAAATTCATTCAGGCTTTACAAAAGAAAGTGAAAAAAGGTTTGAATCGATTGAGGAACTTGTCAGAACTGATAATCAAGGAGAGGAGGTACAGGCAAGGAATTTGGCATTGCCAGTACCTATTATTAACTCTGAAAAGCCAGAAAATGCTCAATACCCAAATGAACACATGGAATGTAAATGTAAACCTATCTCTATGAGAGATCTAAAAGATATTAAACAAGAAGTAGCATCTTATGGCATGCATTCATCATTTCTCAGGGAGATAGTAAAGACATGGGATTCAAGCAATAGGGTTACTCCGAATAATTGGCTTCAATTAGTCTCAGTGGTGCTAGAAGATGGGCTACAGTTATAGTGGAAGTGCTACTAGAGAAAGGAGGCTAAAGCCCTGGAACATCAAGGTAGAGTCAAAGGATTTGAGGCTTCCCAAGATCAAATACTTGGTGAAGGTCGTTATGCTGATCCATAAAATCAAGCTATTTACAATGAACACATCTTGTCCCTATGCCATACAGAAGCCTTAAATGCTTGGGACAGAATTCAAGAACCAAGAAGAATTGAATCACATTCAAAGGTCATACAAGGTCCAAGAGATCCTTTTAGTGACTTTTTACAATGATTAGATAATCTTTACAAATAGGTGTAACAAATCCAGATGATAGATGAGTACTTATTGAACCTTTGGTTTTTGAAAATGACAAATTAGAATACAAAATGACACTTAGGCTTTTAAAGGTCAAATAATCACCAGTGAGTGACTGGATCCTGCATACACCCAGTATAGAATCATTTAATTATAATACTGAGACTTGGGTAGGAGAAGCAGTTTCCAAAGGTATGATGAGACATCAAAATACCTAATGTTTTAATTGTGCTAGAATGGGACATCTGAAGAGGGATTGTAGACAAGGCATTCCAAGAAATAATATTTCCTCTGGAGATGACAAAAATAGAAGGTCTCTGAATAATGTAGAAGATGTGCCAAAGGCCAATATTGGACCAATGAATGTAGATCAACAAGAAACAAACAAGGCAACCTGTTAACATTGAGAAACTCCTTGGGGGACCTCTGACAGGACCACAAGTCAAATGTGGTCTAATCATTTTCAGTCACTGTGGAAGCCTTGACTCCCTAGAAAATTTAGAGTATCCAATGCCTATTCTAAAAAGACATACTGCAATGGATGATAGAGTAAACATGGAGGATGAATCAAAAGTTACAATAGAAAATAGGAAAAAAGTATATTTTGGCAAACTTCTATAACAAATCTGAGAGTATGAATAAATATATTTGTAAAGGAAGGATTATTGGGCATTGGTATAGATGTGACTATTATTACCCTAGAATTTTGGCATCTGAAATGGCCTTTTCAGGAAACAGATGTTGAATTCCTAGGAATTGGAACCATATCTCAAGTAAAACAAAGCAAGAGATGGGTTGAATGCATTGGACCAGAACAACTGAAAGGAAGGCTAAACCATTTGTGGCTAATATAGTAGTAAATCTGTGGGGTACTGATCTGTTGCAGTAGTGGAATACTCAGATTAACATTCCTATAATCTCAGAAGCAGAGCCTAAACCAATATGTGTTTCTGGGAAGGTATAATAAGGTATTATGAAAATCAGTCACCATCCAGAGTGTGCAAAAACACAAAACAACTACCAAACTTTCAGAGGTAGCAATGGCCCTACCTTTAAAATGGCAAACCAAGAACCCTATATGGATTGACCAATGCCCTTTATCAAAAGAGAAACTGTAGGCTTTAGAACAGTTGGTACAGGATCAATTAGATACTCAGCATATTGAAAAATCAACCAGCCCTTGGAATTACCTAGTATTTGTTACTAAAAAGAAATCTAGAAAACAGAGAATGGTGACAGATCTAAGAGCTGTTATTAAGGTGATACAACCAATGGGCCCTCTACAATCTGAAATTCTTTTGCCTTCCACAGTGCCTAAAGGATGACCACTTACAATTATTGATTTAAATGATTGTTTCTTCACTATATCTTTACAAGAAAAAGACAGAGAAAAATTTGCCTTAACAGTGCCTACTTACAATAATTCTCAGTCTACTGAAAGATATCAATAGAGGGTCCTCCCACAGGGACTGTTAAATAGCCTCACACTGTGCCAATATTTTGTAATTCAGCCACTGGATATAATATGTAAGCAATTTCTTGAATCTATAGTTTACCATTATATGGATGACATTTTGCTATCTGATTCAAATGCAGATACTTTAGAAAGAATATTTGAAGAGTTAAAGTAAGTTTTGCTAGTTGGGGATGGCAAATTGCTCCTGAAAATATAAAATGAGGAGATTCTATCAATTATCTAGGATATAAATTAGATTTACAGAAAATTAGAACACAAAAAGCACAAACTAGGAAATATCGATTGCAGACTCTTAATTATTTCCAAAGATTGTTAGGATACACTTCTGGGATAAAATCTAATAAAACAATTTGCTTAAACAAAATCTAAGATGGTGACAAATACTTAAATTGGGACTTAACTGCTGAAGCTGAGAAATAATTGATTTTGACTGAAGAGAAACTACAGGAAGCACATGTGAATCCAAATCTTAAGAACATTCTGGAAATATTACCCTTGAAGTACTCCCCTACAGGAATTTTAATGCAGAGGGAAGATATTATCTTAGAATAGATCTTTTATCAGAAAACAGAGTAAAAAATTAAAATCTTACATGAAAAAGGTCTCTGAATTAATTATAAAAGAAAAATTGAAACTTTGTCAATTAGCAAGAATAGACCTAGCTTAAATTATAGTATCTTTTACTAATGATGAAATTAAGAAAAGTATCTGAAGACAATGAACCCTGGCTAAGAGCTTGTATTAATATTTTGGGAGAGATTAAAATAACTATTCCAAAAGCAGTAGAATTAACCTTATAAAAAGAGCTAATTGGATTCTTCCTTGCAGTGTACTTGACACACCAATTACTGGAGTCCTGCATTCTATACTTATGCAAATAAATCAGGAAATGCAGGTTATAAATCAAAAGAGTTAAGTAAAGTGGACCAAATCCCTTATGATTCTGTCCAAAAGTCAGAATTATCTGTTCTGCTCATGGTACTAAGGAATTTTGAAAACCCAGTCAATGCAGGTACTGATTCACTGTATGCAGAAAGAGTTGTTTTACATATTGAAACTGTTGAATTTATACCACATGATACAGAAATGACGTTATTCAGGTTCAAGATACTATCAGGAATAGGCTTCGTCCCATACACATAAAATATATCTGATTCCATATGGGTCTGCTAGACCCTCTAGCACAAGGTAACGGAGAAAGTGATTGATTATTGATTGGATATGTGCTGAAGGCCTCAGAGTTTCATAAGAAACACCATATCAATAACAAAGTTTTAAAAAAAATAACATCTATTTCATGGTAACAAGCTAAGGAGATTATAAAGGGATGTTCTACTCATTCTTTATATAACCAAATGCCAGTACTTGCAGGAAGTAACCCAAAGGGTACTCAAATGAATGAAATCTGCCAGATAGATGTGTTCCACTTTGTAGAATTTGGAAAATTAAAATATGTACACCAAACCATTGATACCTATTCAGGTTTTCAATGGATAACTGCTTTGAGTTTGGAAAAGGCTTATTTGGTAATCACACATTTACTAGAAGTTATGGCCATGTTGCAATTGCCTACACAAATAGAGACAGAAAATGGTCCAGTATATGTCTCTAAGAAAATGAAACAGTTTTTTTGCTTATAATAATATAAAGCATATTAAAGTTATACCACATAATCATACAGGTAAGGCAGTCATAGATATAACAAATAAAACTATAAAGGATATGTTAAACAAAGAGGAATTAAAAAGACCCCAGAAATAGATTACATAATGCATTATCAACCTAGAATTTTCTTAATGAGAGAGGAATAAACACAGCAGTTAGACATTGCATAATAAATAAACTTATAAAATAAATAAGCCAGTATATTTCAAGGATGTGTTTACCTTAGAACAGAAACCAGGAGATGTGCTATTTTGGGAATGGGATTTCACCCTAGTTTCCACAGAAGAAGAAAAGCTATGGATACCATTAAAATTAATATAAAGATTTGGTTTGAAAAGGAGAAAATTTTGATTAAGAGAAATTGGAGCAAGGTTCTGATCTTGTCTTTGTAGGAAAACACTCATCTTCAAAAAATCAAGACCTGGGACATCTAGATGCTTAAAGAAGAAAGAAATCACCAAGCAAAGAGAAAAATGACTTAGGATATCAATATCCTCTGCAGGGTAATATCTTATTGACATACATATAATAATAGCTTTCATTTTTTAAAAATCAAAGCTGGCTTCGGAGTAGAACAGTGGTTATTTTTCTCTAAATACAAACATGTTGTTAAAAGAAAAAAATTAAGTTTACAATTTCATACCAGGAACTACTTGCTATGGGACAGAAGAAACATAAAATTTAGGGAATACTGTTATCAAAACACTGCTTTCAAAAATTTTTACTTCTTGCCATGCCTATTTTTGTCTCTATGGCACTTTTCATTGAATATATGCTTATATGAATAATGTTTAAGTTTTCCATGATGAACAATAAATTTTCCTGCAGTAATCTTTGAAGTTTCCAGGAAGAAGATGGGGCCCCACAACAACTATTCCACCCGGTTGATATGATGTCATTATGCTTATAGCACCAGTTTAAGATTTGTTTTGGATTACAAATCTCTCAAAATGATTCCAACTTGGCTATCTGAGATCATACTGCTTCTTTCAATGTTCTTTCCAGAATTTCAAATAAGAACTTTAAAAAATCCCTACTGACTATGTAGAGAATACCTGAAATTGTCCCAGACAGTAATCTTAAAACTTAACCATTATTTTAGTTTTTACAGGATCCCATGAAAATAACATCACCCCCATGGCAACTGGAAGTAATTCTAGAAACCAATTACTCCCACTAATAAGAATAGTGAGTAATAGAGAGAGTACTTATAAGCTATAGATTCTTGTATATTGGTACAAATTAAAATTATATTTGTTATACTGAATATGCTCCTATTTTGTTTATAAATTTTGCACCTATGCAAAGTTATTCTGCCATAATGTATGATTCTATCTCTGCTTAAGATATTTTTATATCAATGCAATTTTAGGATATATTTAACTATACATTTCTACTTCTGATCAAGGTATTATATATTGTTTACATTTTGAGGTCATTGTCCTAATTTGCTGAACATTTGTTTAAAGATTGTTTAACCTTAGACTTTAAGATATATAGGTATTAAGAATTACAAGTCAATAGTAAATCATGTTTGTTATACATAGATAGGTAATCATCAAACACTTCAAAGAACTCTAGAATATTGCATTTGAATAACTTAGAATTCTATTGATGTGAGACACAATTGCTTCTGGAAGTACCAATCTATTACTGAGAGAATGTTGGGTCCCAAAGACACTCCTCTTGGGACTTGTTTTCTTCTTGGCAAAACTGGCTTTTGGGCAAAAACCTGCCCCTGCTTCAACTACAGACAAAACACACAGGGTCCAGACTGGACAAGAAGGATACAAGCAAAAACACTGCCAGACCTTGGCAAGACAGGAAGAAATGATTTTTCAAACTTTTCTGCCTCTAAAAATTATCTGTCTGATACTCTAAGTCTTAGCCAAAGTTGGTTGCCCCAGTGATGCAAATGAGACTTTGGGTGATTTTCCAGGTAATGGGTTGTCTCTGTCATTTCTTGCACCATTTAGAAGTTGCTTGACAGTACTTCCTGTTTACTTATATAATATTATTTCCCTTCTCAGGTCTATGTGGTTAAAGACTAGAAGTTGTGAACCAGGCTGTGTAGTTGCATGTCTTCAATCCCAGGACTTTGGAGGAAAAGGCACACATATCTCTGTGAGTTAAGGGCCAGTCTGGTCTACAAGAGCTAGTTCCAAGACAGGCTCCAAATCTACAAAGAAACCTGGTCTTGAAGAAAAAAAAAAAAAACGAGATGTCATAATTACTTTCCTCTCACGATTTAGCCAAGCCATTTTTAATATAAGACTTAGGCTGCTTAGAATAGGAAAGCTATTGAAATATTTAGCATATATGTCTTGTATGATATTGTTCAAGCTGGCTGTAATTCTGATTTTATGTATGGTTTTGCCCCTGTTTTCCCTGGACAATACCTGATATTTGTTCTTATTTTATACAGTTTTGTATTAGGGTTAGAACTCTCTTATTTAGACAAAAGGGGGAGGTGCAGTGGGAACTCCTTCAGTCAATAGTCTTTAAGATACTTGCCCAGTTTGGGCATGCTCTCATGTACCACAAATGGAGATGAAAAGTTTGTGTGGGCCTTTTGGTTGCTGGACTCAGTTTCAGTTCTCAGCTCACATGGAGGACTGTGAACCACAACTCTTTCTATGAGTTTATCTCTAAATAAATAAACCTTTGCTATACTCCATTCTGGGATAATGTAGAGCTCTTTTGTACACCAAAACAATGCTAATCCTAATCCAACCCAAAACTCAACCTAATAATAGCCCTAACTCTACAACTGAACCCAACACCAATCTTAACCCCAAAATCAACCATAACTCTAAAATCAAAACTGAAAACCTAGCACTAAGCTAACTCTAAACTTAAACCCAACCATAACTCCAACCTTAACTCTAAGCCTAAACTTAAGACAAGGACCCTTAATTTTCTAAATGTTTCTGGCCATCCAGTGGGGCATCTTCCTGGCTACTGGCTTTCTTTATTTACCCCATCCCATCCTGCCCCCAAGCACTCCTTTCCATCTGCAGGGTCGTTGGATCCCCCAACTTAGCCTGCTTCAGGGATAAGGGTCTGAGAAGCCAGTGGTGAGTGCTCCTGCCACAGGGGCTACTTTATTCAAAACCACCCTGCCCCTCAAGACTGCCCTTTTGTCTGCTATGTCCTTGAAGCCCAGCAAGTGGGGCCTGCTCCTGTACTTAGGAGATCCATCCACTATGGTGAGTGAGTGGCCACCTGGCTGGATGGGGAATGGAGTACAGGCCCCCTTCAATTTCCTAAAGTTTTCTGGCCATCCAGTGGGTTGTCTCCCCACCTAATGGCTTCATTAATTTACCCCATACCATCTTGCCCCCAATCACTCCTTTTCATCTGTGAGGTTCTTAGATCCACCAGCACAGCCTTCTTCAGAGCAGAGGAGATCTGAGAGCCAGCTCCAGTGCTGAGGGGACCTAAGAGAAGGCAGACCAAGAAAAATCCCTAGTACACAGTCAGCCACAACAAAGATTGGACCAAGATGCCAAGATTCTCCTGGCCACATAAGAAGGAAGAGATGGGCAGGCGCCAATGCAAGAATTCCACCAACAACCTGAAAAACAACATGATAACACCAGAATCCAGTAAATATGCAAAGGAAGACTTGAACACCCTAATGCAGAGAAGTAGGAGAAATTGACTTTAAATGTAACATTATGAAAATGATGGAGACTCTTAAACAAGGAGTAAAAAACTCCCTTAAAGAAATGGAAGAGAAGACAAAAAAGTTAGAAGAAATTAATAAATCCCTCAAAGATACCAAAAAAAGTCAAGAAAAAGCAATCAAACAGGTAAAAGAAACAGTTCAAGACTAGAAGAATGAAATGGAGGTAATAAAGAAAACACAAAAAGAGGGATGGCTGGATATGGAAAATCTGGGTAAACAAACAGGAAATAGAGAGAGTGGACAACCTTGTCTTCTTCCTGATTTCAGTGGGATCACTGTGAGTTTCTCTCCATTTAGTTTGATGTTGGCTGTTGGCTTGCTGTATATTGCCTTTATTATGTTTAGGTATAAACCTAACCCTAAGACAAAAGCTAGCTTCAAACCCAATACTAAATGTAACCATAAACCCAATCATAGCCATAGAAATAACAGCAACCCTGACCCTAATACTAATACTACTTCAAACAGCATCCCAACTGTAACTGTAACCCTAAACCATAAACATAACCCCTGAGTAACACTAAACCCAATCCTAACACAACAAATAACCTAATGTTAATACTAATACTAATAGTAACCTTAACATTGAACCTAACCCTGGAACCTAACCACAATCCCAACCATAACATTAATCCTACCCCAACTCTGACCATAAGCCTATCATAAATTCCAAAACCAAACCCAATATTAATCCTAACGCTAACCATAACATCTTATTTGTTTGGAGGTTTTTTCTGATTCTAGTTTAGGGTGCATATCCAAGAGCAAAACTGGAGGGCATTTATTCCTCCACTAACAAGAAAGGTAGTCCTAAATCTAACTCCAACCCTAATCATAAGATGAACCTTAACCCTAACACTAACCCCAACTCTAACTCTAACCCTAACCCTAATGAAATCCCTAAACCTAATTCCAACCCTAACTATGATCTCAACTCTAACCATAGGACTAAGCCCAAACCCAACCCCAATCCTACCTAAACTTAACCTTAACTATAATTCTAATAATAACCTAACCCTAAATCAAAACCTAAATATAACCTTAATATTAATATTAATCCTAATCCCAAATTTAGCATCAATCCATGACCCTGAAGCAATCTTAACCCTGAAGCTAACCCTAACACTAAGTCTTAACCCAACCGTAACATTACCCTAATTACAAAACCAAAATTAACCCTAACTTTGACCCTATCCCTATCTATAACCGTAATCCTAACTCCAACCCTAATCCTAACCCTAACTTAATATTAAGTGACAGTTTGATTGCTTTCATGAACTTTTCCTTCAAAGGGAAAAATACCTTAAGGTCTTTCTGCTGTTTTTCCTGATTCATTCTCGGGGTTCATGTCAAAAAGCTAAAATCGAGATCATAGATTCATCCACTAGTCCAAAGAGTAACCACAGATCTATTCCCTTTATAAACTCTAATTCCAAAATTAGAACTATAAGTAATCGTAACCTTAATCAGAATCTAGCCAAAATCCAAACCTTAGATTAACCATAACCCCAAACCAATTCCTAACCAAAACCCTCAAAATATATCTAACCATAATCCTAAACCTAATTGTAATTCTTAACTTAACCTAACTCAAACTTTAAAAGTAACTTTAATCCTAATCCTAACCCTAATTCAACCTTAACCCTAACTATAACAAATGATCCTAACCCTAAAGCTAAAATTAACCCTAATTTATAACCCTAATGCTAATTCCAGCCCTAACCCCAATCCCAAAACTAACCCAAACCTACTCCAAACACAACACTTAACTCTAACCCTATACCTAACCCCTGAGTAACCCCAATTCTAATCCAGACCAAAGCACATACACCAAATCTAATCCTAACCCTTACCCTAACCTAAGCCCAAGCAGAATTCCTACAATAAAGCTAAGCCTAACCATTAGATAAAGTTGAAAACAGCGATTTCAATACAAAGCAATTCAGTGTCTGTATTCAGAGACTGATCTTTTGTTTCCTGACCACCCAGATCCAAATAGTCATAAAGAAACCTTGTTAATTACAGTATTGTTTGGCCTATTATCTCAGACTTCTTATTAACTAACCCTTACATCTTAAATTAATCCATTTCTATTATTTATGTTTTACCATGAGGTTCATGGTTTGTTACCTCTTGCTTCTTAGGTGGTTACATGGCATCTGCCTCGTTAGGCAGGTACATGGTATCTCTCTGACTCCACCTACTCTCTCTCTTTCTCTCTGTTCTTATTTCCTGCCTGAGTTTACTCTGCTAAGCCATTGACCAAAACAACTTTATTAATTAGCCAATAAAAGCATTACATATATACAATGATATCCCACATCATCATCCCTTTTCCATCTAAATAAAAAGGATGGTTTTAACTTTACCATAGTATAATTACATATAACAAAACAAGTATCAAGCAAGAATTACAGTTACAAAATTTCTTTGTGAGTCTAAAATTTCATATCTAATTTATCTTTGATCATATCTAAGGAAAGCTATAACTATAAATATCTGTCTTCAATTCCATCAATGACCCCAAAAGGACATAAAATTATCTAAGTAAACAGAAAGTACATTGTAAGTAACTTACAGAACTCTAGAATTGACAAAGACTTCGTGCTGCCTGGACAGTCACCCAAAATTCTTCTGTAACAATCAGGCAACCATATTCAGCCTACAGGCCCACAGGATCTGGCAGATTTTTCCATGAAGCAGGAAATTTAAAGTTTTGTTCTGTCTTGTAATGGTAAAGTTCATCAGTTGCTTTTTTTCTGTGTCCTGCAGAATGTCTGGCAGACTGTTTTTTAAAACAGTAACCCTGAAGGACTCTCTCACCTAATTTAGGTAGGTTCAGCATCATTTTTCTGTGGGTCCTGCATGTCCAGTCTATACAGCATATCATCAAGAAGTCGAGGCAAGAACAGTTTTTTGTCCAAATGACTAGAAAACTCCATAAAGAGCCTCTTCAATTCACATCATCCTCTTGAAGTAATTGATGCTGCCAGAAGCAGACATGTCTTACTGTTGAGAAAAGTCCAAGACCTTAAAACCTTTTAAATGCCACGTTCTGTAAGTTTTTGAAAGATTTGAAGAATATCAATCCATCTGAAATATACATATCCACATCTAGAAAGCCTAACTATCATGGCTACAAGTTTGACTATTATAAATGACTATATATTAGTCTGCATTTTTAATTATAAATTACATTTTAAATGATCCATCTAAACACAATACCTTAAACTAGAAGAGAAACACACATAACAAAATTGACCTTAAATTTGTATCAATAGACAAAGCTCCATAGCAGTGGAGTGTATTCATCTCTATATCATATCTTCCTTATTTTTTTTTCAGACATTGACTGTGGCCATTAATCACTAATAATCAACCCTATTTCAATGAAAACAAATATTTATATTGTTAATTTTGGAAATTTTGGCATAGTTTTCTCCAAACTGATTCCTGCTGTATGTTGGCTGAAATATTTTTAGGGATCATGGAGACTTTTGGGGTGTTCTTGTTCCATCAAACCACATTAGCATTGAAGGACTCCACAGGTTCTCATCTTCTGTGGAAACAAAAGCAGAACCTATTTTTAGAGTCAAATTTTGAAGTCAATATAGTATGTTCATGTTAGTTTAACTTAGCAGCCCCCAGAATAAAATGTCTCTCTGCTGTCAAAAATTCACAAAAGCACAATAATATGAATAATCTAGACTCTCTGTATTTTCTGTCTTTTTCTGGCTTATTTTTTCTTCTATTAATTTTTAATATTTATTTATCTTTACTCCTTTAATCTACGACTGATGTACTTTTTATTATTTTTATGTCTCTTTAAAGATTTTACTTCTTTTCGTAACTGTCTAAACTCTTTTCTCTCTCTCTCCCAAACCTATGTACATTTTAAAACACACTGTGTCTAGTTTCAAGGTCTTTCATGCCTGAGTCAGTCCTATTGTGTATCTGAAATCCTCTTCAGACAAGGGGCACTTTAAAATGGTGAGCAGTGTGATTGCCGCAGCCCTGGATGCTGGTTCTGTCACTCGTGGCCTTTCAATATGGCAGAGGTGTGTTTACCACCAGCTCTGGGACTGCTGAGTGGGAGTTGTGCT
>PVIU01017451.1:0-41916 GCA_004026605.1 Ondatra zibethicus
AAGAAGAAGAAGAAGAAGAAGAAGAAGAAGAAGAAGAAGAAGAAGAAGAAGAAGAAGAAGAAGAAGAAAGCAAAGAAGAAAAAGAAAATCTCACTGTTCTGACAGCCCAGGGTATTTTGAGCTAACTGTCCCCAATCTACCTGTGCTCCCAGGCAACTGCAGATCTACTTTCTGTCACTGCCATTCTGTATTTTCTAGAAAAATGGAAACCTGCAGTTAGGAAGCTGAGCTCCTTTCTCAGCATGATGTTGCACGTGTGTCCCTCGGATCATTTTCTTCCACCTCTGGGAAACGGTCACCTGCTGTGTGGCTAGACCAAGCTTGTTTCTGTACCCATCAGCGATACACGCTGCTGTGGGGTCCATTTGCCGACTGCTGGGATGAAATTGCCGAGAATATGTCTTGAGGCTTCTCTCTGTGTCTCCACATCCCAGTTTCTCTTGGATAAATACCAGGATTGGATCACTGGACGCTATGGCAAGTGCCAGCTAAACTTCGGACAAAACCACTAATGGGCAAGTTCACACTTAGACAGTTGAAACGAGAGAACAATTAAAATTCAGTTTTTCTCTTTTGGTTGTTACATTTCCTGTGTTCTGTAGCCTCTCGGGGCTGGTGGCTACTGAGTGTGAGACACAGAATTTTGTTATGTGACTTTTTTGTGTGTGTTCTGACAAATAAGCTTGCTTGGAGTCAGAGGGCAGAGCTAGCCACTAGTGAACCACAGAGGTTTGGAGGACTGTAGATACAGAGACAGGAAGTGATAAGGCAGGGTGGAGAAAGGAGCTCGGCCCTTTTTGGATGAAGGAAGGAGACAGGTAGGAAGCAACTGGCGGCTGCTCCCTGTTCTCTGATCTTCCAGGCTTTTACCCTAGAATCTGACTCCTGGTTTTTTCATTGATTAAGATTAATTAGATTAACACTTCAGAGTTTTCCCATCAGTCTAGAATCTAGAGGATTCTATTGGACAGCCTGGGAATGTGAAAGCCCGAGTTTCCCAATGAAGAGATTTCTTCACTGCTAAATCTAGCTGTAAGAGACGCCGTGCCCTCTGGAGTTAGCTTTGCAGGATGAACAGTCACAGCTCGAGGACCAGAGTCTGATGGCCTATAGACATCAGCACTCTCTCAGAGCAGCTGGCCGGCTGTCATGTGGAGAAGCCACCACAGAGGCCCTCTGCTCTCCAGACCTCAGAAAGTTCCTGCCAACAGCCTCAAGACCCACAGACTCACACGATGAAGAGGCAGCTCGGCCCTTGCAGGGTAAAGGGTGTGAGGTTCCAGGAAAGACTGATCAGAACCAGTCTTGGAGTGCAACATCTCTTCGACATCCCAAATGGATTCTTCTCCACTCACAGGAGAGGCCAGGGATCCCACGTTGCTGTTCAACGGCCAGTCATCACCGTTCCAAAATCTAGCGTCTTTGGCTCTCTAAGCAAACTTTCTAGGATTTGACAAATTACATATCCTCGTCCCCTGGCTCAGATATGTTTGTCTCCCCTTGACTTTTCTTCAAGTGGCTCTAGGGATAGTGGGGAGGGCCCTGGAGCTAGGACAGCCAGCGGTATTGACAGAACAAGCTCACAGTCCTGGTGTGTAGCCTCTCTTAGGAAAGGAAGGCACATCACCTCAGAAGGGGTCTTTGTTACCTCTGGGGCAATGGTGTGAAGGAACGGGTTTGAACCACCAGTCGGAACAAAGCTGGCAAGACAACACTGCTTCTTGTGGGCTTCCCCATTAATCTTTTATGTCGAAGGAGACTCAGACGCCTTAATGAGGTCATCAGCTGGCTCGGGACAGAACCAAATACAGCTGAAGGAAACCATTGTTTGCCAGACATTGTGGCCAGAGAGGATGCACCCTGTGCTTTGCCGGTCCAGGGAGAGAAGAGACAGCTGCAACCAACTCGTGCAAACATGGTGGGGGTCTGAACACCGTGGGAGTCCACTCCCTGCTTTGGAAATGAGACTCCACACATTCAACAATACTTCTCAACTGTTGTCCACCCCTTTACAGCCCCAAGTAGAAAGAGTTCCTTATTGTTTTCATGGTGACTCTGACAGAGAGATTCTTCCTCTTTTTGTGCCATCTTGCTCTCTCTTTCTGTTTGGTGGAAGCCTGATTTAGGTCAATAAAGGAGCAAGAGTCTCCTAGGAGGGGTGGGTAGAGTTGTCAGTGGAGATACACAGGCATGTTTGTATTGGGGACTGTTGTGTGTCTCTGGAGAACCATGGAAAAAGGTTTCGATAGGGCACCAATGACAGACAGAAGAAACAATCCCATTCAACCCTCGCTTGGCAAACCAGTGAATTTATTGGAGTCGCCGACAGGATTATGGGGGTCTCAGATGCAGCTGCTCCACTGTAAAGGCCACCCCAGCATGGGTGGAAACACACGAGAGCTGCATCACAGGAACTCCCTGCACAAGTTGCAGGCAGCTCCATGGAAGAGTCTCTTCTGCCACCCATCACTTGCCGCCACCCATTGCTTGCTGCTCTTCTATCCTCGGGGGGGCATTCGAGTCCTGCAACTTTCCTGTGAGTGTCATGAACCCCAGAAACTAACAACTTCCTAATGCCCTGGGACAAAGGTCAGGCCCCGGTATCTCCCTCTCAGGGCACTTTTTGCAACTAGGGTCACCTTGGCTTTGGATAGAAGGGTCCTGGTTGAAGGGTAGAAAAGTAAGACAGGTATAGCTAATTTTCAGTAGCTTGGTTGCTAAGCTTACTTTCCACCACTCTCTGTATGCACGCCTCCTACAATGCACTCTTCTGTAAGAATTGGGATACAATTTTTGCATGCCCTGTCTCTGGACTGGTTTTTCGATTGGCCTTATCCAACTGCATGGGGTGGAGGCTGCTGAACTAGATCCAAAGGTTTGCATACTTCCACCCTCTTACCTGTTACTTACCTCTGCTCTTCCACCCCACTGCCACTTTGAGAATGAGCCTAGGGTCAGCCATTAGAGGGCGAGACACCAGACGGCACACACGGAGGGTTGAGTGTTCTTGTCTAAGACCTCTGCAGAGCAGCTCCAGACTCTAGACAGCTTGCAGGTGTGTGAACCATCTGGCAGAGCCCATGCTAGCAAGTGACAGGATTGTAAGAAGTCACACACCAGAGCTTTTTCAAGCCGCTAAAGCTCGTGCTGTGCATTTGTGGAGATTTGTGAGTGTGACTGTCCCCTATGGTCTCAGGCATTTGAACACTTGGTTCCCAGTTGGGGGTGTTATTTGGGGGGAAGTTTCAGTGGTACAACCTTAGTGGGGGAAGGACAGCAGTAGGGCTGGGCTCTGAGATTAAAAGGCCTAGTTAGCTTTTAGTTCATTCTCTCCGCATCGTGCTTGAGCTTCAAGACGTGAGCTCTCAGCTCCCTGTCCCTGCTGCCAGCCTCCATGGTTTCCGTGGGTCCCTAGTGTGATGGACTCTTATTCCCCTGGAATCACAATATAGAGGAGGACACTGGGCATCTTCCTCTGCCACTCTCTGCCCCATTCCCTTGGCAAACTGTCTCTCGCTGACCTGGAGGCATTCTGCTTTGGCTAGCCAGAGAGTTCTCATAACTGACTGTCCCCACTCCCCAGTGTTGGAGTTACAGGGATATGCAGCTGTACCTAACTTTTGACATGGGTGCTGGGGATTCGAACTCTGTCAGGTCTCCACACTGCACAGCAAGTACTTTTACCCACTGAGCCATCTCCTCAGTCCCTCACAGTTAGTTCTTAAGGATACTTCTTATGCCAAGGGACTCTAGTCCCCTCAAGCATGTGACTCTGGCAAGCCTTGAACTTCTCCCCAATTCCCTTTGCCTTGCTAAAAAATCGGTTGGATTGCATTCCTATAGCTAGTCCCCAAGGTCTATTTCCTTATCTGGCCACTTCCTCCTCCTGAGACTGCCTACCAAGGTCCAGTTATCAAAGTATTGAAGTCCAGCAATCAGAAGCCCCTTTTGGCTCACCTCATTAACATGTCAAATTAAAATTAAACACCTCATTCTAACACAGGGTTTCCTCCCTTTTACCTTTATAAACTGCCATTTGCCTATGTACCATGACTGTCTCCTGTAAACAGAGACTGCACATTCATTTCCCAGCCGCCCAGGCCCAAATGATCACATAAAACTATATTAATTACAGCACTGTTTGCCCATTGGCTCAGGCATCCTCCTAGCTAGCTCTTACATCTTAAATTAACCCATTTCTTTTCATCTGTGTATCGCCACGAGGGTGTGGCTTACCGGTAAGGCTCTGAGTGTCCCTTTCTCCTTCGGCAGCTACATGGTGTCTCCCTGACTTCACTTTCTGTCTCCCTGCATTCAGTTTAGTTTTCCCGCCTCACTCTATTCTGCCCCGCCATAGGCCAAGTTGCCTGCTTTATTACCCAATGGTAATAAAACATATTTATAGCATACAGAGGGGAATCCCACATCAGTCTCCTCTCTATCCAGAGGCCGTCAGTCCTTTGTCCTCCTGGGACAAATATCCCTGCCCTCTCCCTTGTTCCCTTCTGCTTTTCCCTGCCCTGTGTCTCTTGTGTTTGTCTCTTAATCCCTGCCCACTGTCCCTCTGGGGGCAAATAAGTCTCTTTTGTGCTAAGAACTTGGCCTTGGGGGTCTAAGCACATACATTTGCTTTCAGCGCGTGCTCGCTTTCTGTTGGAATCTCCTATCATGTCGCCCGCCCGCTCTGCCCGTGCTGTAACTATAGATGGGAGTTAAGCAGAGGAACCCATTCATGCCTGTGCTTGTAGAAATAATGAGTTTAATGTTTAATTGCTTATGTTTGTTTACTTGCCCTCTTGGGTGGTTAACTTTGTCATATTAATGTCTAATAGCTAAGACTAGAAGGCTGTTGTTGAACATTTTTAAATTTATGGCTAAATTTATGAATAATTTCCAAGCTAGAAAAATTATATTTTTGAAGAGCTTTCCTTCCCAAGCAGAAATTTCCCAGGCACCATCATGGAGAGGGTTCTTCTCAACACTACTCACCCTTCATGTGGTGATCATCATGTTGGGTGAAGCTTGTGAGGGCTGAGATGAGTTACATTGCTGGCTATCAGCTGCTAACTCCCCTTAATCTCAGCCCTTCAGAGGGCAATTATCTGGAATTGGGGGTCGGCTGAGCAATGACCTCTCCCCAACCCAAGACATCCAAGCTCCACCCCCCACAACTGCCAATGTGTATGACCAATGAGATGTGTAAGATTCAGGATAGGAAATTATCCTGGGCAATCCAGGGGGGTTTAGTGTAAGAACAGGGCACTTAGGAAAGAAAAGACAGGTAAGACTCAAGATGCAAAAGAGACTAAGGGTTAGGTGTCACTGTGTTAGGTGACCCATGAGCCGTGACCTGCAGCTCCCGGAAGTCAGCAGTAGCTCACAGCCTTCAGTTGATTCCATCCTACGGGCTCTGCGTGAAGAAGGCGTGCTGGTGTCTCTACCCTGGTCTGCGGAGATGTGAGAACACGGGGTTGGATTCATACTGAGCTCAAAGTCTGACCCTGTTTTCACTCCTGAAGGGACCGTCTGCTGCTACTTTCTTTCCAGAACACCTTGCTACCATGAGCTGCTAAAAACAGCTCTTACTCAGTGGGCAGGCTTGTCTCCAGACTGAGTCTCACCTTCCCTGAAGAAACTCAGGTCACCTTCTGGATGCATGAGCCTGCAACCCTAAATCCCCAATGCCAGGTGGAGCATCTTCCAGGCCCAGCTCCTCTCAGATGGGTTGGGAATCTGGGGGAGGAAGAACATTCTGTGATGACTACTCTTTGTCCGTTGTCTGTTGTCTGTCCCTAGGTCTAGCCTCTGTGGCCAGGAATGGCAGGTATGGAGCTAGCTGCCTGTGAGTGCCCGTGATAAAAATAACAAAACAAAGCAAAACAAAAAAGGTACCAAGAGGTAGTATGGTGCCAGCAGTCTTTTAAGAGCAGTCCCTGCCCAGGGGGAGGGGTGTGTGTGTGTGTGTGTGTGTGTGTGTGTGTGTGTGTGTGTGCATGCGTGCAAATGCTGCTCCTGCTGTGTGTGTGTGTGTAAACACTGATCCTGCTGTGTGTGTGTGCAAACGCTGCTCCTGCTGTGTGTGTGAGTGTGCGCAAACTCTGCTCCTGCTGTGTGTGTGTGTGTAAACACTGCTCCTGCTGTGTGTGTGTGCAAACACTGCTCCTGCTGTGTGTGTGTGTGTGTGTGTGTGTGTGTGCTCCTGCTTCTGTCTTCTGCATCTTCTTGCCTGCCTGGGTTGCAGCAGCCTTCTATTTCCTGTGTCTTCCCCATTTCCTTTTGTGCAGTCCAAACCAGTTTGCTGACAAACAAATGTAAATGAACGCACACCTGGTGAGTGCTCAGGAGCATTTCCGATCCACAGCTGCCCAGCTCGGCTCTAGGGCTCCTACCCAGTTCCAAGAAGTTGCTACAATGTTGCTGAATGGAGGCTTCTGAGGGAAAGCAAGTGGCCGGTGTGGTAGGATTCAACAGCGCAGGCGCTGTGGGTGGTTTGGTAGTTAGTACTCTTTTTTTTTTTTTTTTTTTTTGTTCACAGACTTTATTTCTGGGTGGATGCATGTTAGTATTTACTAGTGGTTGTGTTTATAAAGGAAGCATTGTGGGAAAATTCCTAAAAATGAAACAGCAAGCCCGTGTGCACTGTGGCGTGTCAGACACCCCTAACTGTCTCTCTGTGGGGAGCAAAAGCCAGGGGTTTAGGCAGGAGGAACTTCACATCAAGCAGGTCCTTTTTTTCCTTGTACAGCTGCAGGGGACTGAGTGTCTAATTCTCTTCAGGATGCCCAAAACTCACACTTTAATTCTGCTCAGCTCCTGGGGAGCCTCAGGTTCTGGAGTTGTCTGGACTGTTCCAGAATGAATGGCTCATGGAAATGCATGCACTGTCTCCCACCAGCGAACCAAGGATTCCACTGGACAGATGCTTTGTTCGCCAGTCTCTGGGGTACAGCTGCTCCTCTGCCATCACAAGAGGAAACCATGCAGGTATCTCTGATCCTGAGGCTGACCATGTGTGAGGCCAGGATAAACATTCCCTAGCAGAGGGGGAGCTGATGGGTCCATCCTAAAGCAGTCGTGTAAGCCACAGTCTTTCTAGTCAAGCTTCTGATTTGAGAGCTCGGAGATCCCCTTCTGCGGCTTAAACACCCAAATCCAGCTTTAAGCAAGCAAACAATTTGAGTCTCAATTTAGTGCAATTTGTAAGTTTCGAAGTAGTCAAGATTAAGCCCTCAGGCCTGTGTGTCCTGCAGCGCTCCCTGGGCAGCCTGTTGGGGGTGAGGCTCATGGGGAACAAGCTTCCTCCAGGCTCTTCAGGACATGCAGCCCACACTCTGGGTGCTCAGTGTCCCCACCTGATGCCTGGGGTCCTATGCCATCAGATTCTGCTGGTGTCGGCTTCCCACAGCAAAGCTTTTTTTTCCAAGGGAGGAAACACATTTGCTGCCCTAATATCACCAGCATATACGCAAACATGCCTACACACGGGGGTGGGGGGTGGGGAGAAGAGACACAGAGAAACACAGCACACATCTGTATATACACCTAGATATATGTACATACATGCGTACAAGCACATCTCTGCACACATACAAGCATTGGTATATACATACTCAAACAATTTTTCCTACACACATTCACATATGTACATACAAGAGGCTTTGTATATACATACCTCTTACACATAAGCATGCCTCTGCACATAGACAAACATGTTTCTATACACACACAAGCAAATGTGCCTCTGCATCTATACACACACAAACATGCCTCTGCATGCACTCATAACACACATACACACATATGAGTAAGCTACCCTGTAAACTTGCATATGGCTCTACATACTATTATTATGGTAATAAGCCTATTCAGGTCTCCAGCCCACACCTTTGCCCTCATGGAGATCTGTCCTTTTCTTTCTGATGTCCCTCCTGGACGTCCCACAGGCTCTGTGCTTGGCACAGCACTACTAACCCTTCCCTTCCAATGTCCCAGCTCCATCTTCGGCATCTCCCACCCAGCTTGCTCTGGGAATCAACCCTGAGGCCTCTCTACCTCTGTGACCTCTCCATCTCAACACACCAGCAGCCCCCAGCTGGTGCTAAAGGTCTGGAGGATCCTTGGGAGCTGCTAGTCTTGTCTATGTTAGCAGCTTCAAGAAACTGGTTCTAATATTATTGAATGAATCAGCAGCAGCAAAGGGGTGGATGAACCCATCACTAAGAGTGAAGGCCAACTAAGTCAAAGCTTTTCCTCGTCCCTGTTGTTTAACTGGACTGCTCCCAGAAGGTACAGCCCACATTGAGCCTGGGTCTTCCCACATCGATGAAGACAGTCCTCTGCAGACATGCCCATGGGCCAATCTGATGTAGACAATGTCGCTGAGATCCTCTCCTCCGCAGCGAGTCTAGGTTGTGTCAGATTGACAGAGCTTACCCTCACAGAGACTAACGGGCAGGATGCGTACACGGTGCAGTTACGCTGAAGAATAGAATAATTCACATGCTGGAGTGGAGCAAGAGGCTCCGTCACATAACTCAGAGTGGCTACCGCTTTAAAAACCTAGGGCGGCTCACTTCCTGCTGCCGCTTGAATCATATATTGCTTCTGACTTCCTTCTTGCTGCTGTGGACCACGCTTTTGCTGCAGACACCTCTCTTCTTCTTGATGTCCCCTGCGCTTGATACATTTTCCCTGTCCCTTCCCATGTCTAAATTAACAGAATTCTGAACGCAGGAGAAGGCCCATGGCTCCACTTCTCAACAGACAAGCTCTAAAGTCACCTTGTAAAATGGATAACACCAGAGGCATGAGGGGGTTGGCCACTGTGAAGCCTGCCACAGTGGGATGATGGGGGCGGGGAGGGTCTATGTTCCCCAAACCGGGCAAGACCTAGAGACATTCCAGGTGTTGAATCATTCTGGGTTAGTCTCCTGCCAGTCTGGGTCTCCTTGGGACATGACTAGCCTATTCCTCTCAGGGCCTGGCCTGACAAGGAGAATTCTATGTCTCTCCACCCACCTGTTCCCGTTGGAAGATTCTAATTAACAAAGGGGAAACGTGGGCGTTTGTCCAGTGCCCTCAAAGGCACGTTTATAAGAATGCACTCCTATAAGAATGAGTGACACGGGGCAGAGGTGAAGATCACTGCTGATGTCAGGAAAAGGCGACCTCTCACCTGGCACAAGTGACAGAATCCTGTCAGCATAGACAACGAAGGAGCAACCGTCAAAGCTTTGGGAGTAGGGCCATTGCAAGAGCGGTGATAGGAAGCGAGTGATTGAAGCAGACACTGAAGAATAGCTCATCGGGCCCTGAAGGTTCAGGGGCAGTGCAGGGTCTGGAAAAGGTATAGTGAGCTCATAGCTAGGGCCACACACGTCTGCTGTGACAGTGTCCTCAAGGCCAGCCATTAAGTCATTGGTTTTGTTTTTTTGGTTTTTTTCATAGTGTTTGGACACTAGATGTCACTGCAGGAAAAAAATCTGACCAGGAAACCCATGCAAGGGAGAATGCTAAGTGAATGTTTTGGCTAGCAAGGAAACAGTTGCCCTGGCAACAGGGAGCCTGGTAAAGAACTTCCTCCCCTTTGGACAGAATGCAGCCTCTGAGTGATGTTCTGGTCAGCAGCCAGGAAAGGAGACACTGATCCTGTGTATGGGGAGGGATGGAAGAGCAGGAGAGATAGAGAGGCAAGAGGGAGAAACAAAGAGACAGACAGGGTTGGCAACTTGCTCAGAAGCTATAGGCTCCTGCCTCCAAACCTGATGACCTCAGTTCGATCCCTTGACCCTACACAGTAGAAGGAGAGAACCAAAGCAGAGGCAGGTACTTTGTCCTTCTCTTGTGAGCCACACATGTACGATCCTCCCTCCCCCTCAAGTAAACATATATAATGTGTCTGAACATGTTGGCTGTTTGTGTGTGTGTGCCTGTGTACCATGTGGGCTTTGTGCCCACAGAGGTCAGAAGAGGTTCTAAGACCCTCTGGAACTGGAGGCACAGACAGTTGTGAGTGGCCGTAGGGTTGTTGGGAATCAAAGCCGGGTCCTCTGGAAGAGCACTGAGTGCTCCTAACTGCTGAACTATCTCCAGCTCCTAAAAATGCTATAAAAGGAGAAAGAGAGCATCCCAGAGACAGAGACACAAGAAAGGGGAAAAAAGATAAAAAATGGAGACACAAAGGCAGAGACACGTGGAGAAGACAGACAGACGGGGAGAGAGATGTGGAGACACAGAGAGACAGAGGGGCGGAGGCAGACTCTAAGGACTCCTAGGCTCTCTGTAGACATGCTTTGTTTGTGTTCAAAGGCACACATCACAGGGACTTTTTTCCAGGTTGTTCTAATGATGGTGGTCTCTATTGGTCAACACAATGTCTACAGAAATTCTGAGATAGACTGTGGCCAAGGAGGTTGCATTCACCTTCCATTTAGCTCCCCAGGGACTCCTGGTTGGGTGTGGTTTTAATGTTTGATCACCAAATATTCAGAAACTGGTTTTGCTAGCTATGTCTTTCATGACCACCATGTTCATTTTCATAGTCCCATATGAGGCCATGACCTACAGATTAAGGATCTGTGCTTTATATGGGGTTTCCCTTCTGACTCATCAGAGCTGGTCCCTGGAGAGTGTGAGTTTGAACATGGTAAGTCTATAGAGCCCAGGGTCTGACCTCTCTGGGGATAGTTGCAGTTTGAGGGAAGCTTCTTTTGAGAACACATCTGTCCCTGGTACCTAAGATATAAGTGAATGAGGAAGGAGAATTGTTAGTGGGGCATGAAGTTGGAATTGTGAAAATTCTGTACTTGAGCTCCAGCAAGGCATCCTTCAAGAAGCCCCGGGTGCAGTAGATGGGTCAGACCTGAAAAGTAGACCCTGTCCTTGACATCTCTCTGACAGGAATGGTAGTGGTAAAGGAAGCCTATGTTTCCTGATACTTTTGTGTTTTTTGTTTGTTTGTTTTATGAGACAGAGTCTCTCTGTGTGTAGCTCTGGCTGTCCTGGAATTCGCTTTGTAGACCAGGCTGGCCTCGAACTCACAGATATCTGCCTGCCTCTGCCTCCTGAGTGCTGGGATTAAAGGCGTGCGCCACCCCCGGCTCCTGAGGCTTTTGAAGGAGGAGTGCTGGAAGAAACTGCATGCCTGAGAGATCAGGATGAGATCTGTTCTTCCAGAAAACAAAAGAAGTGTGCTCCAGCAACCTAGGTCATCAGGAAGTGAAAGACTAGACTGTCCCCAACAGTGCTATGAGCTGATTATGGGAGGCTGGGTAGCAGCTGTCATCAGCGGGGTTCACAGGAGGTAAGATGGGTTTGGAAGCACACATGAACTCCTCACAGTAAGGCTGGGCCCAGAAGCAGAATCCCAAGCCATGAGGGACCTGGGGATGAGCCTTTCTTATGAGCTGCTCAACCCTGGAGACAGCCCTCCCTGCTTTTAGCTATTTTGTATCTGTAATATTCTACAGCAAACATTTATTATTCCAAAAATACAAAAGCATTATTTGGGCATGTTTTGCACACAGCAACAAGCTGGTTTCTAAGCCATTTCAAACACTTGCTTGCTCTCATGTCGATTGCTAGTACATACACTAAATATATTGAAACAAATTAGACACTCTGGCTGCTGCTGTCAAGACAAGAGAAGGGGGCTGGGGAGATGGCTTGGCATGTAAAGTGCTTGCTGCACAAGCATGAGGACCTGAGTTCGAATCCACGTCACCCATGTAAACACTGGATAGAGTGGCACTGTGCACCTGGGGCCACAGCATTTTGAGAACAGAAAGAGGCCAATCTTAGGGGCTCAAGGGCCAGCCAGTCTAGCTGGAGTGGCAAGCTCCAGGGTCACTGAAAAAAACTGTCTCAAAACCTAGGTGGAGAACAATAGAAGGAGAGACCAGAAGTTGATCTCTGGCCTCCATCTGTGTCCATGCACACACACACACACACACACACACACACACACACGTACACACGCACGCATGCACGCATTCATGCACGCATGCACCACGAGAACACGGGGTGGCACACAGAGCCTCCAGTCTGGCTGTCAGGCCCCACTCACCATCTGTCATATTTCCAGATTCAAGAATGACTGCGCAGATCTCGCTTCCACGGCAGGCTGTGGCTGAGAGCCTTCCCAGTCGTTAGCAGGACCCTCCCCTCTCCAAGTCATTGCTGGCTGTGCACAGCTGGCTGCCCCAGATGATCGACAGTGCATTTCCACCTGCATTTACTAGGATGAGGGGAGGGATGTTAAGACACTTGGACCAGCACCACCCATGGAAAAGAAACACACAAGTCAAGAGAAGACCTCCCATTAGGTTTACCAGCAAATGTGGAAAACCAAAAAAAAACAAAAAAAAGCAAAAAAACAAAAACAAAAACAAAAAAAGTATGCATTGGGCAACAGCTGCTTAGGAGTGTGGATGCTATAGAAAACTGTAACTTCTACTCTCTATGGTCTGGGGCCATCCCCTGCATCCCTGTGGGAGTCTCGTCTCCTGTGACTTCCATCATGAGCCCAATCCTCAGTGACCCCCTTTGACATGTTCTGAGCTCCAACCGTGGTAGAACATGATAACACTACTTGCTTTCTCAAACAGTTCTGCTGGGCTTTCAAGACATCAGCCATTCTCAAAGATGAGCTGTGGGTGCAGGGAGATGACTCAGTCAGTAAGTCACCTTCCTTGCAAGCGAGAGGACCTGAGTTTGAGTTCCAGAACCTATGTTAAAAAAAAATCAAGGGATGTTGGGACATATTTGTAATCCCAGCTTCTGGATTCCTGAAGTTTGTTGCTCAGTCAGCCTAGCCTACTTAGGAAACTCCAGGCCAGTGAGAAATGCTGTCTCAAAATTTTAAAGGGTGGGTAGGGCCCCAGGAATGACAGCTGGGATTCTTCTCTGGCCACACACACACACGCGCGTGCACACACACACACACACACACACACACACAATCTGAAGCAGTCTGGCTGAAACTACCTGAGAGCTTAGAAACATGATTCTCCATTCCTGCCTGAGATGGACTATGCCAGACCTGTTTTTAACAGCATCTGAGAACCAATACATTCCATTGGCCATCAAATTATTTCCTTTGGGCAGATCTGATGACTGTCCATTGTCATATGGTTCACAGGTAGGAATGAATGGTCTCTTTACTTTCTGAAGGTCAGAAGAAAAATCAGAATAGCATTTTGTGACATATGAGAACTCTCTGGGATTCCAATGTCATGTCCACTAATAAAGTTTTATTGGAACACAGCCCTGCTCACAACTCCCCATAGTTCTCTATAGAAGCTTTCCTGGAGATGACAGGAAACAGCCGGATGACATAGTTTTGACAGAGACTGCAGTCCACAGGACAGAAATAGTGTCCAGGCTTTTACAGGACTCATCCGCCACCAGCTCCGCAGCTGAGATACTGCACGCTTGTCTCACTCACGTCCCGTGATTTCCCAACGTTTGTTCCCAGAAAAATCACAGCAGGTCCTCACTCTTTATCCTTCCCAGATGCCTGGGGGCTGTGGACCATTTCACATGGTTCCACCTGCGCCCCTCTTGGCCATGTGGAATGCTGGACCCTCACTCTCCCCAGGCCTTTGTCGATCTCTCCTGCCTGCCTCAATTGCTCGTCTTCTGAACTGATTGCAGCCTGGCCCTTGGGATCTGCTCTGCTCCTCATGCAGCAGGACTCCATCCTGCTTTGTGTCTCGGGATTGCCCATCCAAATATCCAGAGCTGTCTATCTTTGTGAGCCCTAGCAGCAGCCCAAGGGAGCCTTTGGCACAGAAAACCCCCTCAGTGGATTGCTTACGGAGAGGACTGGATTAATGAATCATGCTTCCTCTTCCTGGATGATCTTCAGGAGCCTGCATGGTGCAGGGCCCAGTAGAATGATTAATTGATAGATTGATTTTCCTTCATGACATCCCAAATGACTTCTCCCCCTCGTTCACTCATTTATTCCCTGGAACGGTATTAAGCACCAAGGCTGGGCTTGCTTCTAGAGTTGCAAAGATGCACAAAGTTGGACGTCATCCTTGTGTCTTCTTTCTAATCAGTAAGAGGCAGAGTCTGAGCTGCAAATGCCTGGAGTTGATTTCTCTTTACCCATGTCCCCTTCTACAGCATCCCTGGGCCCACACCTGGAGACGCCAGAACATCTTACTCCTGCTTCAGTTCCCTGCCAGAGCTCAGACCAAACCCTGGGACCATCAGGGAAGCTGCCTGAGCCCAGGTACCTGGAGGTTTGGTCCTGGTGTGAGGGTCAGTAAGTCCTTATCATGAGAGCCCCCACTCAGCAGTGCTGAGTGTCGGCCAATGATTTCCACGACCTAACTGTGTGGTTTCATGGCAGCTCCTAGGGCACTGGCCACGGAAGGGGACAGATCAGGCTGAGAGCCCGACCTTGACTCATAAACTAGAGAAACAGAGTAGAAGCTTGAACAGCATGCAGACGGTGTGACGATGGGACGAGCCATGGCGGAGGTGGCCTCCATCAGGTAGTTTGTGCAGTGGTTTAGGGCACAGTAGGAGTTCAGGCATTTCCCAATGAAAGAACACCTGGGTGGGGCTGTCCAGCCATCCAGGGAGCAGAGTTGCTAGGATAGGAAAGTCGGGGCTGCTGAGAACTTGGTACGGTGGGAAGAGGGGAGGGTGGGATGGGAAAGAGTAATATTTATCTGTGTTAGGAGTTTGTCTTCTGGCTGGGTGGAGGTGGGGCATGCCTCTAATCCCAGCACTCTGGAGGCAGCAGCAGATGGATCTCTGAGTTCGAGGCCAGCTTGGCCTATCCGAGTTTGTCTTCTATGGAAATGCAGACCGTGGCAGGGTTTGAGCAAGATGCCTCAGGAATGCATGCATTTCAGAGGGAGCCCTGAGGCAGAGGCAGCCAGGGATCTGCAGGTTCACACTCTCAGCCCTGCTCTCCTTGGGATGTTGTCACCAGAAGGCACATGGGTACTCAAGCACACCAGAGCTGTCTACATACTCAGACATAGTCTTCCTTCTCTCCTCGACTCTGTCTGGTTCATACACCCTAATAGTAGGCCAAAAGTCTCCAGCTAGGAAAACATCTCTGGAGTTCAGATCAGCAGGGCCTGCGACTTTACCGCTCTGAGTTTTAATGTCCCTCCTGTCAAAGATCACAATTGTCTTTGCCTTATCGTCTACAGGGTTTGACTAAGGGTGCGATTAGATTAAGATATTGAATGGTATTTTGTTTTTAATCTAGGTCACAGACATGTTTAATTGGAATTTTTTTCAGTATCTTTTGGAACAAGAAGAACAAACATACAAGTGTTGTAAACACTACATGACTTTCTTTAAAAGACCAGTTTGGCAGACAAAATACCCATATATAAAATGAAATAAGTAAATCTTAAAAGACTAGTTTGGGCCAGGATGGTGCTGCATGCTTATAATTCCAGAATTTGGAAGATGAAGGGCAAGGATTGTGAATTAGAGGCTAAACTTTGTTAGAGAACCCCTTTTCATTCACTCATTTGTTCATTCATTCATTCATATTTAGAAAATCTAATAAAATAAATATAATAAGATAAATCAAAAATTATCACATAGGACAAACGACCGGAGGGAACGAGCCTAAGAGAAGGCACAAGAATCAGAGATCCACTTGTTCTCACACTCAGGAATTTCATAGAAACACTAAACTTGTAAACACAGAGTACCGGATGCAGGCCTGTGCAGGCTACGCTGCTTCAGTCTCTGCAAGTTTCTGCGAGCTTTGCTCACGCTGATTAAAAACACCTTGCTTTCTCAGTGTCCTCCGTCCCCTCTGGCTCTTACACTCTTTCACCTCCTCTTCTGTGGTGCTCCCTGAGCTCTGAGGGGCGGCTTTGATGGAGAAGGCCCATTGAGGGCTGAGCGTTCCAAGGTCCCTGATTCTCTGTGATGTCTCGCTGTGCTTTTCTATGCTTCTTCCCATCTCCTGCAGAAGGAAGCTTCTCTGAGGATGGCTGACTTAAGTAGAGCAGACTATCATTAGGAGTCGTTTTATCACTACACTTCTTTTTCTTTTTTTAGATCAATATTATTAGGTTTTATTCTAGGCTATGTAGTCTCAGGTTCTTGGTTATCCAAGCAGTGCCTGGTATGGATCCCATCTCATGGAGTGGGCCTTAGGTCAAATCAGTTATTGGTTGGCTACTCCCACAAGCTGTGGGTCACTCTTGCCCTAGCGTATCTTGCAAGGTAACACACCGTTGTAGATGAAGGGTTTGTGGCTGGCTTGCTGTTTATGTTTCTCTTTGGATAGTATGGAGAGCACCTTCCCAAACAAAAGACAATGGAATATAGGAATAAAGGCTCTGTGTAGACACCAGCTCAATAGCTCCATGTTCCATGAGTTGTCGAAATGTTTTCTTCAGCAATGGGGACTTGCCATCAGTTTGTGGAGAGCAACCTATAGTTTTGGCAGCAGTCTGGGTTGTTTGGGGGGTTCTCATGGCACTCCTTTGGCAAACAACTCAGTTAGATGCAACCCAATCCCAGCATTTGGTGGCAAAAGACGTCCAGTTGGGACACTGTCTTCCCATTATTTAGTGATTTCATTTAGATTAACTTAATATATGTCTATATTTTACGTTTCCATACTATCCCCGAAATGGCCCTTACTTATAGCTGTCTCTCCCCATATTCCCTCCCATGACCTCTCTCCCCTCCTGCTCCCCATTTGATTACCCCAGTCCAGCTGCCCCATTCATCCATATCTATCTATACTATTTCCCTTTCCTAATGACATCTGTCTGCACCCCCAGTCCCTACTCTATACCTAACAACTGTGTTCTATGGACTGTAGCTTGATTATCATTGCTGTAATAGTTATTATTCATGTATAAGCAAATACATGCCATATTTGTCTTTCTGGTTCTGGGAAACCTTACTTGGGATGATTTTTTTTTCTAGTTCCATCCGTCTGCAAATTCCATGACATGATTTTTTTTTAAGAGATGAATACTTCATCATTGTGTAAATGTATCACATTCTCTTCACCCATTTTTCTGTTGAGGGACATCTAGGTTATTTCCAATTTCTGATTATTAGAATAGACAGCAATGAACATGGCTGAGCCAGTGTCTCTGTGGCAGGATGAAGCATCCTTCGGGTTTATACCCAAGAGTAATACAGCAGGACCTTGAGGTAGATCAATTCCCATCTTCCAGAGGAACCGCCACACTGATTTTCATAGTGTCTGTATGAGTCTGCACTCCCACCATCAATGGATGAGTGTTCCTCTTACGGTGATGGTAAAGCCGGTGATGGTGGTGATGGTGAAGGCAAAGATTGTGATAGTAATACTAGTAACAGTGATGATGGTGGAGGTGATAGTGATGGGAGGGTGATGGTGATCATGAGGATGATGATGATGAGGAGGAGGATGGTGGTTAGGGTGTGGCAATGGTATTGGTGGTGATGACTGTGAATGAAGATGATGAGGGTGATAATGGTGATGGAACTGAGGAAATTATGTGCAAGGGCCTAGCAAAGGAATATCACCTGGCCTTTTGCAAGGTGGTTTAAGCTTGTTCTCCTATGTTTCCTTTCTTGTTTCGTGTCTCTGATGACCACATAGCTTATTATCCACCTGGGAAGACTCGGGGAGTATGCTATTATTTACACTGAGACAGTAGTACACTAGTGGCCCTCAGTCATATTTTGTGTTTTGTTATGAACAACCTGGGTGAAGATGACCTCAAGAGTCTAGAGCGTCAAGTGTACTCTGGGCATGCTCAACACATCAGCCTGGTTTAAATTTGGACTCAAATACTCAAAATTGGGGGTGAAATTACCAGGTATGAGAACGGATCATGAGACACACAATAGAACCCACTTTAAGAGTTTACTGAGAGAGTAACTGAGGAAGTTACTGAGGAAGTTGGTGCAGGAAGAGAGCATTGAGCGGGCACGTTCAGGTCCCAAAGGCTGCCTAGCACATGAGCACAGGGGCTTACATGGCTGCAGTATGCGCAGATCACGTGACCATGCTGCACGTAGGGC
The DNA here is from genome assembly GCA_004026605.1 of Ondatra zibethicus. Taxonomy (NCBI): domain Eukaryota; kingdom Metazoa; phylum Chordata; class Mammalia; order Rodentia; family Cricetidae; genus Ondatra; species Ondatra zibethicus. Next base: position 18,022 of record PVIU01017451.1, read on the forward strand.
TTGAGGGCCCTGGGTGGCTGTGTAAGTTGCCTGAATGCTTTATGGCACATGCGGGGGGGTGGGGGGAGGGCTCCCTGGAACCCAGAAGTGCCAGCGTTTGGGATGGCTAGACATTTTGCCAGAGCCCTGGGTGATGGAAATAATAATGGGGGAATGCAAAAGTCAGTGTATCTAACATTCTGGGCTATTAGACCTTTGTCTACATGGCTGACGACAATACCAAGTTCATGAGGGGACTGTTCAGCAAATGAGTAAAGGGGGTGACACTGCCAGATATTCATGTCTGTGAGAGCACAGAGGCCATGGCTCACAGGTCACTATCTTGTATCTGGGGACACGTGTATCTCACTTGGAGGAAGAGTAGGGACTCCCAGGCACCTTCCACCTGCTAGGCCCTTGGCCCGAGTAACTTCATTGACTGGTGGAATTGTTTAGTGAGCAGTATAGGCCTTCTGCCCCGGTGGAAGAGGCCAAATAGAGACGCTTCTTGCAGCGTCACACAGACGACACATGGTGCACCTCCTAGTGGGAAGCACAGTGTAACCAATAGAAACAGAAACTGTCCCTTTCTGTGTAGAAAAGTGGTAAGCTGTCCTTTATCCTTGCTATCGTTTATACCACTGTCTTAGAAACCTGGGGCGTGCGACACAGAAAATGCTGTCTCTAGAGCTGCAGCAGTGTTGTGAAGAACAATTCTAAAAGCCTCTGGGTCTGACTTGATAGCTTTATTTTCAGAGGTGTGTAGAGTCTCTTAGAGGCTATCTCTTCTGCACCGAATATTATTGTCTTAGTGGAACAGGAATGGATATCTAGACTATTCCTTATAATCTATTTCTAGAGCTGAATATTATTTACGTATTGGAACAAAAGTGAACGCCTGGAATATTCCATATAAGGTTTTGCAGAGCAAGTTCAAGAAGGAGAATTTCAAACAAATGCCCAGTGACCCGAGGTGAGCCATTAGTTAGGGCAAACTAACATCTTGCAGAGATGACAGATGGGAAAGAGAGGGGTGCATTCCTCCTATCTGAGCTAGCTCCCAACACAGAGAAGAATCCTCAAAACAATGGCCTGAAATCCTTTCCTAAGACAAGCCCTCTGGGCCCCCTGTCAGAAACCCCACTAATCATTTCCCAAGCTCCCCACCCTGTAGCTGAAGCCTGGTTCACAACATTTACAGCTAAGTACATTATTAAAAGTCAAACTCAACAACGTTTGCCAATCCCTGGGGGAATGTGGCGAGGAATGAATAATTCTGAAAAGATCCTGGCATCTGTGTGCATTAACCACAAATGGCCATTAAGTCAGAGCAGCGCAGGGAGAAGCCTGCAGGCTGCAGAGCTCGCACCCATGAGAAGTGCTGGTTCTCCCCCTTTTCAGGAGGAGGCCAAGGCCTGGTCCCCACCCACAGTCAGCCTGAGGGCCACCTTCTCTCCCTTTGATCTCTAGAATGAAACAGCCTAATTCCTTCTCAGCAGCTTCACCAAACACTGCAGTCAGTCACTGCCCTGTCCTATGAGGCTCCTGTAGCTAACCACCAACCCCAAGGCCAGGCAGGGCTTGCAGACAGCAACAGCCTTAGAGGATGGGCCCTTGCAGCCAGCTCCAGTATGTGTGGTGGCCTGCAATATACACTGCCTCTAACCAAAGATGGGAGCACAGTCTCCACGGCATCTGGCCCTCCCCTCTTCCGTCTCGCACTTCGCATGCTCTGGGAATGACTAGGATTCTGGATGCTGTGTTGTCAGGGAGATGGTCATACGGGCTTTTGGTATCCTTATATAGTTGTGACATTGGCTAATTACCTAGTCAGCCTGAATCCAGCTTTCATATTTGTCAAATAGGACCAAGCTTCTTCTGCTTGTAAGATTAGAGCCTTAAAAAGTGATCACGAGACCTTGGAAGTGAAGACCGTAAGGGAGGGTCTCCTTGAACATCAGATGGCTTTGCTCCATGTCAAATGGAGCAGGAACTCAGCCAATATCCTCCAGTGTCTCCTCAATGCAATGTGTCCCTCTGAGTCTCTCTCTCTCTCTCTCTCTCTCTCTCTCTCTGTGTGTGTGTGTGTGTGTGTGTGTGTGTGTGTGTGTGTGTTTGCATGTGCATCAGTTACTGTTAGGAGGGTTTTATGAACCCCACATGGGTTGACTTTGAGAGAGGTATTGGTGAGTGTAGTTTCTTGGGGCCCTGATTCAGGTCTCCAGGTTTGGGGTGTCATGTTCTGGGGTTGCCTAACCATTTTGTTTGTTGGTTTGGGTTTGTTTGAATGTGTTTTGGGCACACAGTCTGGAGAGACGATGGGACTGGGCCTTCTATTTAGTTGTGGTCCCGGCACTTCCCTGCCCAGCTGGGATGGGTTCTTGACCCTTAACCATTTGTCCAGTCCACTCCCCCATCCTCACATCGTGTGTCCCTCTGCTTGGACAGGTATGGCTTGTTTCAGTGCGTGCGTGCCTGGTGGGGGGGTAGGGGACTGATCTTTGTCTACTGCCAACTTCCACCTCTAGGGGGGATCTGAGCAAGCACATAGATAAGGGGTTATGTCATCTCCATTCTGAATGGAAGGCCATATTGCCGTGGGAGGGTAAGGCTGCTGCCCACCCCAACAAAGTAATCAGTGTACCCAGCACAGAGGTTATCCTCCTGTAGGGGTCCCTGACCTCTGGGGACTTAGATAACAAGCTGCTCCTGTCTGAGTCTGTATGCTCCTCTCAGGACAGGAGAGCCAGCGATTGTTGTTCAACAAAAGCCCAGTGATTTCATAATAGACACAGGCAGCTCCCTCGAGGATCCCTGGACTTAAGGGACAGTGACATTAAACAAGAAGCAAGAACTACCATGGCAGGTAAGAGAGAGTGCAGAAGGCAGAGACAAATGACATTCAGTTCCTTTGTGTCACTTCTTGCTAACAAGGAACACAACCTTCTCCTTCCAGGCTGGGCCCTGTGCAGCCCTGAGCTTGAGAACGCCAATGAACTCCAATGCCTCCCACGTCATCCTAATGGAATCCTCTGGATGTCTCTAAGCTCCCGGATGATTTGAACTCCAGAAGCTTAGCATTTATACCCTGGCGGGGCCAGGAGATGGCTCGGTCGGTATGTGCTTACCATGCACGAATGAAGACCTGAGTTAAATCTCCAGAACCATTTTTTAAAAATTAACCAAAAACTGATTATGATGTGAGTTTGCAATCCCAGCCCTGGAGAGGGAGAAATGGACAGATCACTGGTGCTGGCTGGTTAGAAAGCCAGCTTTGTCTCCTTGGTGAGCATCAGGTTCAGTGAGAGACCCTGTCTCAACAGAGGAAGAGGAATGAACCTAAGGATGCTCCCCACTCCCCCACCACACACACACACACACACACACACACACACACAAACATAACTGAGAATGCACATACTGGAGAGTCTCAAAATTTCCCACATGGAGCATTTGCATGTAGATTCTCATCCTCTGCCCCACGAGACAACATTTATTTTCTCTGGGGAGCTCTACACCACTCCAGTTTATAGACAGATCGATGAACATTGGGGGTGCCCCTACCTGCGTGATGCCTTCTAAACAAGGGTTTGCGGAAATCCCTTCAGCACTTTGCTCTTGGTGCTTTGGCATATGCATTCCGCGGCTGGAAGGTTGGAAAGCCTGAGAAGAGCTCTTTGGGGCACACCCACATTGTCATCTCACACCCCCACTGCCATTCACAAAGTCTTGAGCCTCTTCACATTCTCGCCAACACTCACTAGTTTCTGCTTTTGCTCTGCATCCATCCTGAGCCATCAGGCTAGTAATACCTGGTAGGGTATTTCATTGCGGCTTTGATGTGAATTCTCTGCTGACTACGGATGCTGAGGTTCTTTTCTAGGTTTGCCTGCTGTTTGTCACCTTTGGAAAGACACGGGTTTTAAGCCCTGGGATGCCATATAACTGAAACGAAGCCTTGTCTTCCCAGGCAGATAATCTGCTGACTGAAACTAAACTGGACTAAAAGCACCCTGGGAAGTCGCACAGTGATTGATGCTATGGGAAAGGGCTTGGGACATGAGGTGGTTTTGTGCCTAAGGTAAGGAAGGTTCTTCTGAGGATGGTGGGGAGGCCTGGAGGCTGCTGGAGAAGACACGTGACTAGAGAATGTGGGAAGAGCAGAGATGAGTTCGGGTGCAAAGGCCCTGAAGGAAGGGCTGTTGCTGTCTGAGAACAAGAGGACCAGAGGCAGGAGAGCAGTGAGGAGAAGTGAGGACAAGCGGCATTGGTGCAGGGAACAATACTCCTAAGGAGTCACATAGCAGCAAATAAAACGTTGGTGGATGGAAGTTAATGCAGACACTTATAGTCAAAGCGCAGGGAATAAGCATCTCTGGAGTGCTCAGCCACAAACAGGACATCTGCATCACACTCCTTTCCCCCAAGACTCAGAGACCATCATGGAAGACAGGCAGAAAGACTAAAAGAGGCGGTCAGCGAGGACCAGGATGAAAGGGCGTCATCTGAACATGACATGATCAGGGCACGCATGAACTCACAGCAGCTATGACTGCCTGCCTGGGACCTGAGCAAGATCAAGTTGGTCGGTGTTCTAGCATGGAAGAGGAGGAGTGCAAGCCTGACCCCACCCATCTAGCTGAGGAGCTGTTCATAGCTGATGGCTTAAACGGGAAGAAGAGTCAGTTTTCTTTTAGGGTATGTCTCCTGGTAGGTTGATTATCACCCAGAGAACGGCCCCACCCTCATGAATATACGGACAGCACAAATTGGACTCTTGGGATAGATATAGACATAGACATAGATGTAGACATGAAGTTAAAAATGGGTGGAAGGCAGATCTGGGAGGAGGGAGGGGGAGAAGGAATGAATATGATCAAAATAAATTGTACACATCCATGAAAATTTTAAAGAACTAATAAAAATATATTAAAAGTGTCCTGCATGATGCCTAGTGTAGAAGGTGGTTACTACTATTAAATTCTGTCCATGTTATTCTTCTAAGAGAAAATGTCCTGACTGTTTTAATTTACAGGCCCTTTAAGAAGAGAACCCCTCTTCTGTCTGGGAGCTGGGAGTCTGAGGCGTTGGCCCTGGGAGCAGGTCGCTGGCCCTTCTGAGGATGCCGGCCTGGAGTCTGTTTTGCCTCTCAGTTATGCGTCTTCTTCCTGGGATCATTTCTCCTCTTAAGGAATTCTAGGAGCCTGGCAGCTCTTGCACAAGGGAAACATTCCGAGGAGGTTAGGGAAGTGTGCGCAGGGATGTGAGATGTCCCGGGATGCCCAGCTATGATTGACATCGCAGGCCTCTCTAGGAACCCCAGGCAGTCAGAGTCTTAAGTGGGGATCTCTGGGTGTTCTCCCTCTGGCATGATGTGGAAGGGCAGGTGTCCCAGGAAAGGCAGTGCAGTGATGGAGAGAAAGCCACAGAGCTGACTTTTCTGGTGCACAGATGGGGTCTTTCCACAGCAGGATCTATCTTAGTTGGAGTTTCTATTGCTGTGAAGAGACACCATAACCACACAGTTCTTACAAAGGGAACCATTGAAAGGGGTGACTCACAGTTTCAGAGGTTCAGTCCATTGTCATCATGGCAGGACATGGTGGCATGCAGGCGGACATGGTGGCATGCAGGCGGACATGGTGCTGGAGAAGGAGCTGAGTGCTGAGGAACATTTGTTTACTCAGTGTGAACATACGTCACTCTGATTGGTTTAAAAAGGAGCTGAACGGCCAATAACTAGGCAGGAGAGAGTAGGCAGGATTTCTGGGGAGAGAGAGCTCTGGGAAGAATGAAGGTGGGGAGGTGCCAGTCAGACACTGAAGAAATAGGACATATGGTACAGAGTTGGGGTAACAGCGCCACATGGCAGAATATAGACTTAAAAATATGGGTTAATTAAGTTGTAAGAGCTAGTTGGAAATAAGCCTAAGCTAAAGGCTTATTAACTATGAAAGAAGTCTCCATGTTGTTTTTTGTCCCACAAAGGAAAGTCTGACCACAATTGAGAGTGCTACATTTTTTTTTTCAAGACAGGGTTTCTCTGTTGCTTTGAAGCCTGTCCTGGAACTCACTCTGTAGACCAGGCTGGCCTTGAACTCATAGAGATCCACTTGTCTCTGCCTCCTAAGTGCTGGGATTAAAGGCCTGCACCACCACCACCCAGTGAGAGTTCTATGTCCTGATCTGCAGGCAACAGGAAGTGGGTCTGTCTCACTAGGTGTAGTTTGAGCATAGGAGACCTCAAAGCCTACCCCAACAGTGACACACTTCCTCCAATAAGGCCACACCTACTCCAACAAGGCCACATGTAACAGTGCCACTCCCTAGAAGAGGCATTTTCATTCAAACCACCATATTCCACTCCTGGCCCTCAAAGGCCTGTAGCCATATCTTTATGCAAAAATGCATTCAATTCAACTTCTAACATCCCCATAGTCTCTAGCAATCTCAAACTTATTTAAAAATCTAAGTTCAAAGTCTCTTCTGAGATTCGAGCAATGTCTTAACTGTAATCCCCTGTAAAATCAGAATTAAAAAAAGCAGATCACATACTTACAACATATAGTGTCACGGAATATACATTACCATTCCAAAACGCAGGGAAGGAAGCATAGTAAGGAAACACTGGACTAAAGCGAGACCAAAAACCAGCTGGGCAAACTTCAACCTCTTCATCTCCATGACAGATGTCAAAACTCTCTCCAGATCTCCAGCTCCTTTCAGCTTTGTTGACTGCAGCACTTTTCTCTCTTAGGCTGGTTCCACTCCCTGTGAGCAGTTTTCCCCAGCAGGTATCCCAGGGCTCTGGCATCTCTAACGTCTTGGGATCTCTGAGGCCATCCAGGCTTTTACCTTCACAGCCTTGCTCACTGGCCACTTAAGGTCCCCCATTCAAAGACACCCCTGGGACATGCCCGGCCTCACTGACTCATAACCCTTTCCTTCTATCCTTAAAGCCAGAACCACGTGGTCAAAGCTGCCAAGTTCTGCTGCTTATTGAGGCTGGACTATGACCTCTTTGCTCAATTACATCTTCACCGCCTTTCTGCTTTTGACTGTTGCGTTCAGTGCCTAAACTCGGCTTGTTTGTACACAGGAACTTGTTCTGTAGACCAGGCTAGCCTCAGACTCCGAGATCCTCCAGTCTCTGCTTTCCAAGTGCCTTCGGTTGGCGTTTCCCATGAACACAATGTAGCTCTAAGTGAAGTCTTTGAATGCACAAGAAGACCAGGAATTTAGGGACTAGATTAGGCCAAATGGGATCACTAAGGCCCAGGTCGAGTGCTAAACACAAGTACATACAATTGGCTATTGGTGTTTGCAGGGTCTGGATGTCAATGTTCATTCATATTGAACAGGAAAAATACAAAGAGGTGAGAGAGTATTGGGCAAAGAGAGAAAGGCCATATTTCTCCCAGCACCCTGGTTGCCAACTTCTGCCTCACGAACTGAGCTAATAAGAGGAAATTCATCAGGTTTTTCTTCACGCATCAGTATGAAAGAATGAGTCTCTCTTCTCATTCTTCCGAAAGGACAGATACTTTATGATTCACCTCACATACGGTCCCTAGAGTGTCCCATTCACAGAGATAGAAAGTGGAACGTGGGGAGAGTCTGGGGAGGTGTACCGGCTGCATTTGTGTGTCAACTTGACACAAGCTAGAGTCATCGGAGAGGAAGGAGCCTCAGCTGAGGAAATGCTTCCATGAGATCAAGCTGTAAGGCATTTTCCCCATTAGTTAACAATAGGGAAGGCCTAGCCCATTGTGGGTGGTGCCATCCCTGGGCTGGTGGTCCTAGGTTCTGTAAGAAGGTGGGCTGAGCAAGCCATGGAAGGAAGTCAGTAATCATCTCCCCTCCATGGCCTCTGCACCAGCTCCTTTCTCCAGGATCCTTCCCTGTTTGAGTTCCTGTCCTGACTTCCTTCAATGGTGAACAGCAATGCTGAAGTGTAAGCCAAATAAACCCTTTCCTCCCCAACTTGCTTTTTGGTCATGGTGTTTTGTCACAGCAATAGAAACCCTAAGACAGAGTGGGTGACTAACGGGCGCAAGGCTGAAGCGGGACAAGCTCAACAAAGTGAAGACGTTAACATCTACAAACTGTGTACTTACAAATGGCAGAGTGACACATTTCAAGGCATACGTATCTTCTCTCTCTCTTTCAATCACACACACATGCACACACGCGCGCACACATGGGCGGGCGCACACAGTCAGCAAGTGGGGAGAGAGACAGATGCTAAAGTTAAGGCATAGGAAAGACTCCTTCTCATTTGCCCGAAGGAGAACGTTGCTTCTCATTGTGGGTTTATTCCTTCCCTGAAGTCTGGCCACAGCTGGGGACAGCTGGGGAGGTCTAGGGTAGCCTAGTTTTCAAGTGAGTAAGGATGGCCTCCCTAGAGAGGTGATTAACAGACCTAACACTGGTAGAACAGAGTTACTTGGGAACAACTCCTCTGGGAGGACGCTAGAAGCCCTGCTGCCCCTGAGGTTAGGGATAGAGATGTAGCAAGGTGAGGGGCACAGGAATGGTGACTGTTCCTTACCCACATTCATTGGTGCTGTTAGGCTGCTGGACCACAGGGCTTTTAATGCTGAATCTTGCTGCTATGACGTTTTGTTATGACATTTTGGTGATGAATGACGCACCAAATCAGAAATCTTTGCTAGAGAATCCCCAATGACCACAGATGTGAAGAGGATGGTTCAGGTTTTCCAGGGCTGGAACAGATAGTTCAAACAACCTTTGGAGGCCCCAAAGTTCAGACCTTAGAATACAGTCATGACAGCTCTTACCACACTCTACCTGGAAATAATAATAATAATAGCAAAATGATAAAACAGAAGAGATATTAGTAGATCTACCAGTGCTCCTATTTTTTTTGTGATAACTGTTCAGAAGAATTTTACTTCTTAAAAATGAATGGTCTTCATTTTTTCAGGTCTACTGTATGTTGTTAAGGAAACAGAAGTGGAAAGAAGGGTCTCCTGGACCTCTCATCATCATCTGGCACACACAGAGACACACATACACATATGTGCTGGGTAGTGTTGTGTCAGCTGGACACACGCTGAAGTCATCTGATGGATTCTCCATTAAAAAAATGCCTCTGTAAGATCAGGCTGTAAGCCAACCTGCAGATCATTCTCTTAACTAGTGGTGGAGGGCGGGGGGGCAGGAGGAGGGCTCAGTCCATTGTGGGTGGTGCCATCCTTGGGCTGACGGTCCTGGGTTCTATAAGAAAGCCATGAGGAGCAAGCCAGTGAGCAGCACTTCCCCACGGCCTCTGCATCAGCTCCTGCCTCCAGGTTCCTGCCCTGCGTGAGTTCCTACCCTTCCTGCTTTTGATGATGAACTGTAATAGGGAACTGTGAGGGAAATAAACCCTTTCCTGCCCAGGTTGCTTTGGGTCATGGTGTTTCATCACGGCAATAGTGACCCTAACTAAGACACACAGGCATGCACCCACACCATCGCTCCTACTGTTAACACCTCTGATGGGTGTGCGAAAATCATCACAGCTGCTATGGCAGCACTGCTTATTACCAGTTGAATTGTTGGTGGGTGTACACATGTAGAGATGTACACATTGTAGAGACACGTCTGTAGCATGGATAATAAAAACCCAGAGACAGATATTGGGGTTCAACCTGAAGAGCAGAAAAGCAAGGGACTGGCACCTACCTCTATCTCAGACCAAAATGGCGATCCTGCCTCCTTGAATCCTCAGAATGAGACTGAGAGACCCATCTCCTCCCATCTTGTATTCTTCTCTAGTGCTGGGATTAAAGGTGCGCACCATCCCCGCCCCGCTGCTATGTTGAACTAGTGTGGCTACTGGGAAAAAAGGTGTGCATCATTATGGGTCTGTATGGCTGACCAGAGCGGCTGTTTTACTCTCTCATCTCCAGGCAAGATTTATTTATTAAAATACAAATGAAATAGCACAACATTCATGTCCACCAGCACAGGCACAGATGACCCTGCTGAAACTCTGTATTTTTTTTTTTTTTTGAAACTCTGTATTTTGTCTCTGCCTTCTTACCCAGGACCTGTGGTGGCCGCCTGTCCTTTGATTATCTCACAAGCTTTGCCTTTCCTAGAAGATTACATGGTTGGCTTTCAGCCTGCTTAGAAGCAGGTAAACATGCCAGCCTCTAACCTCATAAAACCTAAAAGTTAAGATCTTTGCTCTAACACATTGGGGGGATTAACAAAATGGCAACTTCATCTGGTATAATTTCATTTATTAAAACTTGATCCCTACTCACTTTTTTTTATAGAATTATTAAATGTTTTCCCTGTCACTGCCAAGAAGTATGGAGACACCATCTAAATGTTAGCTTCCCCATCACTGTAGGTCACATGATCAGTTTCGTTCATCGAGGGCCAGATAGCCTCAGCCAGCACGTTGGAGAGGGAACCCTAGCATAGGCAGTAAGGTCCTTGCGATATTGACTGAGGACAAGAGCCAGGTCGTCCTGGGCTGTGTGCCCTGCCAGTACTGAGAGCCCAATTGCCCCAGGGTGGCCGGCTGTTGCCATCACTTCTCCATGAAAGACAGGGTCTGTAAATTCCAGAACCACAAAGCTGCTGGAGAACCCAGAAGCCGCTCCTTCTGGAAAGACAAGGCAGTGAGTCTCGGAGGAGGGCTGCCTTTCCCGCTTCCAGAGCTCCCAGTTAGTGAAAGCCCACTCCTCCGTGGTCACAGATCATTTTTAACAGTCTTTGTTCCGGAGTGTGGAGAGACGGCTCAGGGCTTAAGAGCACTCACCCCTCCTGCAGAAGATCTAGATTCGGTTCCCATTACCTACATAATAGCTCACAACCATCGCTAAAACTCCAGTACAACTCCGTCTTAACATCCATGAATACCAGGTATGCATATGTTGTGATAAAAAAAAAATCTTTGTTACAAATGTCCTTGTGCCTTGGCTCACATAAGGTCACACACACACACACTCACCCAGAAGGGGACTTGGGAATCAGCTAGGACCTCAGATTTGGAGAATTAGCTATTAAGGCCTCACAGGGCTGGCTGAAGTGACTGAAATCATGTTGTCAAGTTAGCCTGAGATGGAGCAGGGGGGCCGCCGATGTTGCCTCTGCCCAAGCATCTGTCGGTGTGGGTTTATTTTCAGCCAATAAGTCAAGATGGGAGGGAAGTTGAAGGAAGCCCCATGCACCCTGCCCCACTCATGGGGCCACAAGAACACCTGGCCATGGCTCTGATTCTCTGGTGCAGAGAATTGGGTTCATGCCCTCTCATAGGGTTTGTGGGTATCTGCATGGGCTCCTGTTCTGCCTTAAGGGGTAACTGCTGCCTTACAAGTGTCCGGCTGAATCAACCCAGGTTATCACAGGTGATAACAGGGCCACCTCCCCTTGCTTCCAGGCCCATCCTCTTCCCAGGAGTTTCCAGCTGTTCTCTCTCTTCAGCTTAAGGACATTCTGGTCCTGCCTACAGCCATTTAGAGCCAGCATTTCGAGACTGTGGATTCTTCCCTGAGAGAGCCTCAGGTGTTCCAAGGAAGGGTGACATCGCCTCTTCCCACCTCATGTATTGGTCACCAAGAAGGAAAGAGACAACTTGCCGCCAGTATTTCTCCCTTTCTGGAAGTTTCATGCACCTAGTTAACCTGGGACAGATTAATCCTAGTTAACCTTGGGTCAGACTCTGGCTTCCCTCTCCAAGAGCCCCAGCCAGACAGAGAGTGGGCCCCCTACCCTTCTCATTCATTGCTAGAATTGTCTGGCACTTTGCTATGTGCATAATCAGAGTTAATTTGCTTGGGGTTTTACACTTTTAAAGCCTTTTCATAGCCTGTGCTTCCTAAGCATCCAAAAGGAAGGACTAACGGGCGGGAGCTGCTGTGCATCTTTCACAGAAGAACAAAGCAAACAAGGCCCTTGGGGGATTCTAGCTCTGGGCAAGCAGCAGAGGCAGACATTATTATCACACGTTCTCAATCCTATTCAGATTTCCCTTCCTGGAAGGCTGAGACCACCTTCTCCTCTCTTGATTTTCCTCTCCTCATCTGCTACAATCACTATTGTTTCTTCTGATATTTGTTTTTGTAAGTTCTTCATCCATTTGGCCCCAAACTGGCTCAGAATTGAAAGCTAAAAGTTGAGGATTGAATTTTGGGGAATTTCTGAATACTTTCTTTTTATAAAGACTTGGTTCCAGGTTAAATCCACCAGTTTCTGAGATGTGAACTAAGACATGCATGCACACATGTGTACACACACATTCACATTGAGAGTGTGTCAAATCAGAGTTAGTTGGTGCCCAACCTTATACACTGCACGGATAACCACAATGGTTGCTAAGTGACTGAACAAAGGGGCCCCCTGACACTCTAGATCGGACTGCATGGGGGCGATTGCATCACTCAGAACACCATGTACTTCAAAACTTGTGAATAGTTTATTTCTGAAATTCCTCATTTAATATTCTCACACCATAGTTGATGACTGATAACTGAAATCACAGGAGTGAGCCTGAGACAGTGAAGATGTGTGTGTTCATATGTACCTGTATCTGTGTGTCTATGTGTGTATGTCTCTGTGTGTGCCTGTGTGAGTTTGTGTGTGTGTCTGTGAATGTTTGTGTGTGCCTATGTCTCTCTGAGTCTCTGTGAGTATCTTTGTGTCTATGTGTGCATGTGTCCATGTGTGCATGTCTCCGTGTGTGCCTGTGAGTTGTGTGTGTTTGTGTCTGGATATGTATGAGCATACCTATATCTTTCTGTGTGTTTGTATCTCAATGTATCTGTGTTTCTATGTGTCTGTGTCTGTGTATGTTTGCATCTGTGTGTGTCTGTGTCTATGTGTGCGTGCCTGTGTGTATGTCTGTGTCTATGTGTGTGTGCGTCTCTGTGGTATGTGTCTATATCTCTCTGTGTGTCTGTGTCTCTGTGAGTATGTGTCTATGTGTGTGTGTGTCTATGTCTGTGTGTGTCTATGTCTATATCTCTATGTGTGTGTCTGTGTCTATGTGTGCATGTGTCTGTGTCTATGTGTGTGTGTGTGTGTCTGTGTCTATGTGTGCGTCTGTGTCTATGTGTGTGTGTGTGTCTGTGTCTGTGTCTGTGTGTGTGTGTATGTCTATGTGTGTGTGTCTGTGTCTGTGTGTGTGTGTGTGTGTGTGTCTATGTGTGTGTGTCTGTGTCTATGTGTGGTGTCTGGCTCTGGGTCTATATATGTATGTTAGCATGTGTGTGAGCAGGAGATAATTGGATGAATGTCTGGCACCATGGCTAAACAGCTCTCAGTTCAATGTTGAAGTTTCTTATGGTACAAATGTCTCTGCCTATCAGATCAGTGTAAGCATGTGGAGTGAGGCCTGACTCCTGTTTCTGCTCATTTTCCTCTGGCCTCTGTCTCCTCCCCTCTCCTTCCCTGAAGAGTTTGCCCTCCAGCCCAGCTGCTCCTCCCCTAGTGTCACCATCTCTGTGTAGCTAATGCAATCAGGTACTTTGGTGGCTGGCTGCCACAGTTCCTCCACGAAGCCCTCCTGTGCCCATCCCCAAGCACATCCTTGCTGGAGTGCTCTGTGCCCCAAAGTGAGCTTCTTCCCATCACAGGCCAAGCAGGACCACACTCCGGCTCTCGGTTCCTAGATCCTTCACTAACTGGTCTCTTTCCTGCCCCTCTTCCACTTGCTCCCTGCTCTGGACATGAGCGATAGATCTCTGTCCCAGGTCTCGGGCACCTCAGGGCTCCCCACCCCTACCGAGGAGAACTGCTGCAGGCTCTGTGTAGCTGGCTGCTTTCTTTGTTGTGGCCAAATGGTTGCCTTTTCCAACCATGCTAACTCAGCCTCACACATGGGAGTGTTTGTGCACAAATGCTCCCAAGCCATTGACTCCTGTACTTTAAATGGGCAAAGTGTATTAAATCTGAATTGTATTTCAGGAAAGCCATTCCCAACAAAAGAAAAAAAAGCAAGTACCCTTATTCTCCTGAGGGCCGTGTCAGCTCCATGAGAATGTCACCATCCAGCCTTGTCCCTTTGAAAGGAAAACGAAGAACAGAGGGTTTCCTCACCCCTCTGCTGTCTGGGTGGCATAGCTCCACCCCATCCATGCAAAGACTCTCTCAGATGGGATGCACCCACATCCCCCCAGGACTGGCCTGCCTCTCCATCCCACCCCTCCTTGAGGGACTCAGGCACCACTTAAGGAACACCAGGGCTGCAAAGCGAACAGCCTGAGGGTGGGGCAGGCGTAGAGGCAGGATTTCCTTTCAATTTTAATCCTGAGGATTAGCCACAGCTGTTGTGCGTTAGGCCTGCTTCTTTCCGCTCACAGCTGGTCCTCACACTTGGATCTACAGAAGTTCAGGCGGTGGAGGTGGAAGTGGCTCAGATTAACAGTTTGCTATTTGACTGCAGTTTGTTCTAGATGTGTTCCCTTCATGATGGATGCCCCTTGGGCATCTTCTCTGTTTGAAGCTGTGATGCAGGAAAATCTTGGGCTCCAGGCACATGTGACTTCTAACTTGCACCTTTCTTTCTTTCTTTCTTTCTTTCTTTCTTTCTTTCTTTCTTTCTTTCTTTCTTTCTTTATTTATTTATTTATTTATTTATTGTCTCTTTCTAGAACTTTCAAGGCAGTCGGTAGAAATTTACACAGGAGAGAGGAATGTGCACCAAGACCAGACTAACTCACTGGGTGCTTAAGCTTTAGTCAAAGCCAGTGTGGTATTCTAGAAAAGCCGCCTTCCATTGCTGTGTTTTCTCATCTTTTCCTCCTCTGAGCAGAGCCACCATTTTCAAAGATATTGGTACTTCCCCTAGGATATGCACAGATGCCTGTAAGCCTTTGGGGGAAACTCTATCTATATCATAACAGGAGGGACACACACCAGATAGCTCTCTAACTACAGGTACACATTTTTTAGGAGTGCACTGAAACGTAGGCAAAACTGGTGACAAGTTCATCTTTACTGTCACCATGACTACGTTTGGGTTTCCGAAGGAGACACACATGCCTCTGGGCATGTTTCCAGATAGGTTTAACCAAGGAGGGAAGACTCACCCTGGAACGTGGGTGGTGTCATCCAGTGGGTGGGGGGCCTCAGACTGAGTGAGAAGGGGGAGCCATCTGAGCAGCGTGCATTCATTGCTCCCTGCTTCCTGTCTGTGGACACAAAGCTGCCTCTCTCCCCCACTGCCATGCCTGCCCCACTGTGATGGACCGCACATGCCAGCTTTGATCCAAGGTAAACCCTTCTCCCCTTAAATGACCTTCATCGGACATTTTGCCACAACAGTAACATATAATTTATGTATCCAACCTGTACCCTTCACCCATACCACCGTGAGGAGTAAGAGCCAAAGAAAAGGAGGAAATGGACAAACTTGTTCACAAAGTCTGTTCATAGGAAGAAAAACAAAACCCTCGATCAGGGATCAGCAAACTATACTTAGGCACTGGTTTCTTTTTGCATTGACTATAAACTGAGATTTTTTTAATTGCTTTTAAAAAAATGTTTTCTAAAAATAGGAAAAAGACAGCGAGTAGATAATAGAGACCATCTGTGGCACATGGAACCTCAAGTCCAACCTTTGACCTCTCAGGCTACACTGGAAGAACTGTCTTGAAACATAAATTAAACCTGAGGTGTCCAACTCAGGCCTTAGGCTGCAAACTTCTGTTATGCAGGACTCTTTGGTACAAAGAGCTATCCAGGGCTATGTATCACAGGTTGGACATCCCGGCTGGGTAGCCCCTTACAAAGCTTACTGATTAGAGGGTTTGGGACCCTTTGATAGCCAAAGGCCACCCATCAAATACTTTCTTAGACCCAAGGGAAGGACCAGGGGTTTCAGTTAGAGGCCCTTGTAACCTCCTGAAAGACGCCGCAGGACCCATGAGCATGGCCCCCATCTGAGGTTTTCATGGCAAATAGCAGCTCATGGGTCAGCTCTGCCACCTCCGCAACTAGGGGTAGACGCAGGAACCCAAAGCCAGTGAAGCTTCTTGGGTTTCACCCTGTGGTGCAAAAAGCAGCCACAGCTTCTCCGGGCCAGAGTCAGTCACCTCTGTCCAGGTGGCTGTTTCTCTTTTGCCTGCTCATCCCTGTATGGCGCCAGGAGCCCCGTGTGCCCTACAGCAGCCACAGCTGGCATTGCCACTGAAATCTCACGGTTCTTGTGTTTCTGTTTTCCTCCCCTGGCACTGTGATAAAGTCCCCTGACCAAAAAACACCTTAGGGAGAAAGGGTTCATTTTGGCCAACGGCTCGCTCGTAGAGTCCATTGTGGGGAAGGCATGGCGGCTACAGCGTGAGGAAGCTGCCTCCGCTGCACCCACGGTTGGGAAGCAGAGACTGGCGAACGCTGGTGCTCAGTTCCCTGTGTCCTTTTCATTACTCTGGGAACACAGTCCATGGAACAGCCCTCCCCTGCTCAGAATGGGTCTTCTCAATTCAATCAGCTGAACCCAGCTCGTCCCCACAGGAATGTCCAGAGGTCTACCTTCTAGGTAATTTTAGATCCTGTCAGGTTGACGGTCAGTATCAGCCAACAAATCCTGGTAGCAAAGGACTTCTTTGTAAAAACCAGGGCTCTTGAAACCCCAAAGAGCCCTGACTGGCAGGGGAAGCAACAGTGACTCAGGTGAGTCCCTGGAAGGATGACATGTGGGTCAGAGTCTTCTGACAAGCAGGTGGCACAGCAGGATTGGATTTACCAGAAGAAACACCTAGGAGGTCAAAGGGCAGTGCAACAGGTGGAGGGAACCTTGAAGAGCACATTCCTGATACCAGAGAAGGAAGAAGGATGGGGAGGAGGTCTCACCCTGCAGCACAGCTCCAAAGAGCCAACCAGGTCCTAGGGAGTTCTGGGCTCGTCTTCCCACTAGCAGTTTCCTATGGAAGCCAAGGGAGGAAGGAAGCAGGATCGGTTCGGGAAAGACAGCAGGAGGGAGAGAGACCTACCTAGAAGTATGGTAGCTAGGACAGCTCACTTTTGTTGTAAACTTGATAGCCTACAGTCACTTGGGGAGGGAGTGTAGATTAAATTGGTCTGTGGCATGTCTTTAGGGGATTATTTTAATTATATTAATTAAGGTGGGATGGTCCTCTCACTGTGGGTGGCACCATTCCCTAGGCAGGGGATCCCGGAATGTGAGATTGGAGAAAGGGAGCTAACACACATGTTTCTTCAGGCTCTTGGCTGTGGATGTGACTTTCCTGCCAACTTGGCTTACTTAAGACAGTGAACCAGGAGCCAAATAAACCCTCTCTGCCTTAGTTTGCTTTTGTCAGGGCATTTTATCACAGGGACAGGAAACAGAACTAGGACGTGAGCTAACGGCAGGAAGGGCTCTGGGGGCGGATCAGCTCTGACCAAGATGGGTCATAGCAGGGTGCTCCCAAGCTCCATGATGGAGTCACGCCATTCTGCAGTGGGCCTCAATACCTTGGCCTGTGAGCTAGAGTTGGCCATCAAGTTGTCCGGGGCTAGAGGCCAGCATAGTGTCCTTAAGGTAAAAGCTCTGTTCTTTTTGTATGGCAAACAGTGTGCCTTTAAGAAGACCACACTAAGCTTTAGAATGCAAGTTTGCATTTTACTGCCAACATTAACCTAAATGACTGTTTATTAACTTCAAGACTGATTGAAAGGATGCTGAATATTTGAGAGCCTATTTATAAGTATTTCTGTTGCTCAAGAACATGCCCTTGCAAAATATCAGGGTCAGAATATAATCATTTTTGAGATGTTTTCTACCCGGTGCCAATTTTTTTCACATCATCTGAAGTATTTTTCTCTATACCCTGATATATGTGAGACTACTTAGCTCTCTGAACGAGACAAACTTGGGATAATCAAGCTTGGGGCGGGGGGATGATCTTCCTTTGTGGCATTTAACCAGTTTGGATGAAATCTCTAAGCACTAGAAGACTAGGCATGTCTTTCTCGACGTTCTGAAATCAGCAATCATTTTGCCCCAGAAGATGAATCCACATCTTCTGAGAGACAGAGGCCAAGACAGGACTGACCTTGCAAGGCATTGGCTAGTATATCTTCAGCAAGGACAATAGGAAGGGGAGCTGGAAGACCGGGAGGGCTGTACCAAGGCTGTGAAGACTGAGCCACTAGAGTCAGGGAAGGAAGGGAGTTTGGTGGAGGGGCACTTTTAAATACAGTGCAGTAGTCTGGGTGGGTGTTCCGGGCCAACTCTGCCCATCTGAGGAGTCTCAGATTCCCCCAACCCCCAGGAATGGCCACTATATTCCTGCCACCCCGGGCACTGGCTAGGTTCAGATTGCAGCAGATGTGACTTCACTGCCGAGGGAGTGACAGATTTCAGAGCCACAGTGGTGCCTCCTGACACTCTCCTCTCTGGAGATCTGAGGGATGCATTTCCATGGCAACACAAGAATCCTCGCTATCTGTTGATCCATCATATAGAGGCATCTGAGTGCTGTGTGACTGGTTTACATGAGGTTTTATGTAATTAATATTTATCCTAATTTATGGTTATCGCTTCACCTATTTATCAAACTTTTAAAATGTTTCATTCTGTTGTCAATTATGCATATGGCGAGGGTACGGGACATGCGTTCAGATGCCCTCAGAGGCCTGAAGAGGTAGATCCCTCTAGAACTGGAGTTACTGATAGTTGTGAGTCTACTGATACGGGTGCTCGGAGCCGAACTTGGGTCCCCTGCAAAAGAAGTACCTGCTCTTAACCATGAAGCCATCTCCCCAGTCTTTGTTTATTTATTCTTTTTTTTTTTGAGACAGGGTCTTAGCACACAGCTCTGGCCATCCCAGAACTCCCTATGGAGAGCAGGGTAGCCGCAGACACTGAGATCCTTCTGTCTCAGCCTCCTGGGTGCTGAAATTAAAGGTGTGCCACCATGCCCAGCCCTTTTTGGCTTTTTATACAGATTTTTTTAAAGAAAAATTTATTATAATGTATACAGTGCTCTGCCTGCATGTATACTTGCACACCAGAAGAGGGCACCAGATCTCATTACAGATGATTGTGAGCCACTATGTGGTTGCTGGGAATTGAACTCAGGACCTCTGGAAGAGCAGCCAGTGCTCTTAACCTCTGCGCCATCTCTGCAGCCCCATATACAGATCTTATTTTAGTCTAATTTATCCCCTTTCCTTCCTTTTTGTTCTTTCTATCACAGTATTGAGGAGTGAACTCATTTGGATTGAACTTTTATATTTAACTTTTGACTAGCGCTAGAATTTAGTGTAGAATTTAAAATCAGCTGCAAATGGTTTTAAAATGTCTAGCTGCTGCTTAATTTCTCCCTTGCAATTTAGTAAGCAAGTCCTGCCTTCTTGTTCAGTTAAAATTCAACTTTTAGCAAATATTATGTTACTATAATATATTATTTTGTGTTGGGGAAGGTATACGTATAGTGGTAGTGGTGGTGGTGACAGTGGTGTGTGTGTGTGTGTGTGTGTGTGTGTGTGTGTGTGTGTGTGTGTGTGTGCATGTACCTGTGTGTGTGTGTCTGCAATGTAAACTGTTCTGCGTGCACTGTTTACCCAGCCCCAAACTCAACACTCGGTGTCAGCGCCACCTCAGCAGCCATGGTAGCATCGACCTGTTGCTGTTTCTGTCTCACCCACTGTCCTGAGCATCAGGGAAGCATATCACCGGATTCAAACAACCAGTTCACACTCTCCTGTCACCTCCATCCTGTGGAGGAGGACTTTGAGAAGCAGTTGGCAAGACTCATCCAGGTAGCATGTGTCCACCCTGGGACTTCAGTGAACGTCTCCCAGCCTCACGTCTGCTTACACACGGGTGTGTCAGAACTTCCCTGCCTGTGTCCCTGACCCATCTGCCTCACTCTCTGTCTCACTTCTGAAGACCAGCTTTGGGGGCTTCTCCACATCGAAACGGGCCAGCCACTTATTTGATCCTCTCCCTCACTTCCTCCTCTTGTCTATTTCAGCATCATCCAGAATGGGCACCAACTAAACCCCAGCTGTATAGTTAAAACAACTTCCCCGTCGAGGGATATGGCTTGTCCCGAAGGGGTGTTCTGAAGTCCAGATGCTGCATTCTTTAATAACACAGACATTGAGTCTCTCACAGATGAGGACCAGAGGTATGAAATCAAAGCATGGACCACATTCTGAGGTCTTGGGAACAATAGGACTGTAGGAGAGGGGCTCTGTCCAACCCAGTCGAATGGAAGAAAGGTGAGTTATCCATACAGAAAAGAAGGTAGGGGAGGCTCATGACCACCCCCTTGAGCATGCAGTGGTATCTTTGACCTCAGTGTGAAGTCAGGAGGAGGCAGGAGCCTGTTTGGGAAGCTCAGTCTTCTCAGCACCACCATTTATTGCCTCCTTGTCCCTATGGGGTCTCCAACAGTGTCCCTGCTTCCCTGTGCTCACCTTGATGGGCTCCGCCCAGTTTTGTCTTCAAGGTCTTGGTGAACAACTATGTAGCAGATGGGGACCGTCCTCATAGTTGTCCTGTGCATCTGGTAGAGGTCATGTGGTCATTCACAATGCCAGCTCAGGCTGCCTGGCTATAACAGAGTACTTATTTGTTCTGCCCGCGTGACTGAAGCCTGCATCTGACCTGCAGATGGTTTGGGATGGGGGCTTGAGATGATGCGAACAGGGGCTGGAAGGTGGGACTGTTTGGGAGCCAGACTTCATGTGTGACAGCAGGGAAGCAGATGGCTTTGATGGAGAGTGACTTTAAACTTTCCTGGTCTCTTATAGCTCAACCCTTTTGTCCAGGAGACCTCAGGTAGACAGTGCTAGTGCTAGCCAGCAAAAGACCAAGATTCCAGTGAGACTCCTGCCCAAGTAGAACTCAGCTTAGGGGCTAGCTCAGTAGTGGATGAGTGCTCCTGTTTTTCTCTGGATTTGTAGCCTTAAACTATTTTATACTGGAGAGGTGAGCCATTCCCTTTTCATTTAAGATCCCCAAATGTGTTACAATCCTAGAGTCTGGGAATCAAAGCCAAGCTTTATTATATGGTATGGTTGGTGTTCATTATCAGCATAAGAGGCTTTGGTATCAGCTAGCAGGTAAACCTTTGGCCACATCCATGAGGGACTGTCTTGATTAGGTTAACAGAAAATGGTCCCCTAAATGTGGGCAACCCCATGCCATGGCCTGAGTCCTGTGTTACATAAAATAAGAAAGCTAGCCAAGCACCAGCATTGATTGCTCTTTCCTTCCTGACTAAGGAGGGAGACAATGAGTCCCACTGCCTCAAGTTCCTGCCACCAGAACTTCCGTCCTGTGGTGGGCTGTGCCTTCACACTGTGAGGCAATATAAACATTTGTGGCAGTGTTTTATCATGGCAATGAGGGAAGGGACAAACACACCCGAAGCTTAGATTTTATTACCAAAATAGAGTGCACTAACGGCTCTCTTGGAGAACAAACCAGAATGGGATCCATGATAATTTCAAGCTGAGACTTACAACTTATAGGAACTGGGCAAGTTATATGGAGCTAAGCGCCTGGCAGGACCTGGGACGCAGGTGGAGAACACAGAGAGCTGTGGAGCCCGGAGAGAGCTGACTCCAGTCCTGCCTGCCCCAACCCTGGCTCCACACTCTGCAGCACAGAACGCTGAACAGCAGCCTGGTTTTCAGAAGAGCAGAAGGCAGGAGATCAGGTCCCATCAGGTCGCCGGGCCACTTCAAACCTGGCAGCTGCTGCTGCTGCTCGGAGAATTTGCAGAGAGAGACTCTTCTGCCAAAATAAGCGCTGAGAGGGGGAGGCCAGTAGCCCCTGGAGCTCTTCACTGCTGGGAAGGTCTATCGTAGAAAGCCAGGCAAGAGCGGTGTGCCCGGAGGTGCCCCTCACCAGCCTGCCTCCATCCCCAGTGCAGCACCCAGGGCAGTGTCCAGAGTGCAGGCGCAGAAAGGAATGGAAGTTTAAGTCTGTATACTCAGAGCGTGCAAAGCAGAGCCCAAATCTAAGATTTAATGGCTGGCATGTCACTGGGGCTTTTCAGATTATAAAGGAATAGATACATTTCAGAATTTCTCAATGGATGAACTATTTGTGTTTGACTTCTGCTCTTTGTATCTGTCAGACAGATTTTATTGTGGTCCAAATTCCAGAACTTGGGTATAGGGTTGTTGTTTGCTTGTTTGAGACAAGGCCTCCCATCTGCCTGACCTTCAACTCTCTGTATAGCTGAGGATGACCTTGAACTTCTGATCCCTTGTCCCTCCCACCACCCCATCCCCCCCCCCCCGTTTCCAGTCCCACGTGCTGGAATTACAGGCATGCACTGTCACACCTAGTTTGTGCAGTGCTGTGGATGGAACCCAGGATTTCATGCATGTTAGGTATCATGCATGTTAGGTAATCAACCACTGAACTATTTCCTCAGCCCCAGAACTTTGGGTTTCCATTCCTACCCATAGGTTCCTGAAGAGCTTGTGGCCGCGTTAGGGAGGTCGGACTTGGCTCTGAACTCTAGTAACTCTGTTTATTGAATCTCTTGTTCTCCTTAGGACAGTGACAAGGAAGGTGTGGACACTTTAATAGCTGCCCCTGTGGGTCCTCTCCTAGGACCTGATCTGCTAGTAAAGTCATGTGACACAGCTCTAAGTCAACTCTCAATGGATTACCCTCCAAAAAGTCCACCAGGAGGCACCAAGGAGTCACGTGGACGGAGGCCTGGGCATGTGACCTACTTCAAAGGGGTGGAGACTGGGG
Source organism: Ondatra zibethicus (assembly GCA_004026605.1). Classification (NCBI taxonomy): domain Eukaryota; kingdom Metazoa; phylum Chordata; class Mammalia; order Rodentia; family Cricetidae; genus Ondatra; species Ondatra zibethicus. Next base: position 40,694 of record PVIU01017451.1, read on the forward strand.
TCCACAGTTCACTTTGACCCTTGCCCCATATGAGAGTTGTTTTGTTTTGTTTCCCAATGAGGTCAGGGCTGGGCTCTGGCTCTGGACACCTGGCCCCATCTGTCAACGACGGTAAAACCAAAGCAGGAAAGGCTCCCTTCAAACTCCATCTGCCCTGCTGCCTTGCTGTGTTACACAAGTCTCCACTGCGGCCTTTGGAGATGCGGCTGGTGTTGCCTTCTAGGAATGCCTTGACACAATCCTGGCACAGACCTCTGATCCCATGGCAGGGCCTGTGGAGATAACTCCCGCTGCCTGGCTGGCCATAATGTAAAACAGAACCTTCAACAAAGTGTCTTTTTGGCCTGGGGTACTGTGTGCTATAGGGCAAATTTGAGTACTTAGTTGCTCTGCACTGTTTCAAAGACATAGGGAAGAGGTCCCCAGGGCAAAGCAAAGGAGCCATGGTTGATGTCAGAGCACCCCCAAGAAGCCAGTAGTCACAGATGGGTGTTCTTTCCTGAAGGGTCCAGGCACACAGCTTTGGAAGGCCATGGGCCTCACAAAAAAGCTAGCTCTTCTTCACGTCTCTCGCTGTCAGAGGGGAGCCTAGTGGTCAGTGTGGGTTAGGTTATGCTGCAGTAACAAGCACAAAGTCTTGAGAGTGTCATTGCCGGTGTTTGTGTCTTGCTTGTCCCATGTGCCTCTCCATTCCCATTCACTCAGGGTCCAGGTAAGAGGGAACTCCACTGTTGAGATGTCACCAGTCACATGGCCATTCAGACTCACTCTTAAAGCCTTCTGCCTGCAATTCACACACAATCTCTCACATCTCCTATTCCCAAAGCTTGGTCACACTAACCTCAAACATGGTGAAGTATGATTCCCACCCTGGGCCCATGTCATTGGAAATACACCACTGAACCCTAGGAAGAAGTTTATAGTTTTCTTCTCAAGAAGAGACATCCTAGGAAGACTTCCACTGAGACTGTAGTGTCTGGCCTCTTATTGGCCACGCCCACTCCCAGCTTCCAGCCTCTGACCCTAACTCTCTGCCTCTCTTCCTCTTCTGCTCTCACGGGAGCAGCAGCTGCTTCTCTCCCCTCTCCCCCCTTCCCTCTATCTCCCTGTCTCTCTCTGTCTCTCTTTCCATCACCCATCTAATAAATGTTTAACTCTGCATAGTGCGCCTACCCAGCTCTCTTTGGTCCGTCCGTACCGCCGCACAGCCCATATGGGGACCC
>PVIU01017452.1:0-41913 GCA_004026605.1 Ondatra zibethicus
CATACAGGCATGGTACTGAACTATGTCTGAGAGATTACATGCAAATACACAGTCAGGAGAAAACAGATGTCAGAAGCAGCAACTGGGAAGGGCATGGCTTTTGAGACTTCAAATCCTATTTGCCAGTGACACACCTCCTCCAACAAGGCTTCACTGCCTAATCCATCCCAGATAGTGCCACCAACTGGGGATCAAACATTATGTGGCTATGGGGCTTTTCTAGTTGAAACCACGACAGTTTAAAATTCTCAAACAAAATTGAAGACTCATTCTTGTGCATTCGTAGTGATAATTTGTTTATTCTTCTGTTTCCAAATTATCTTCTGGCCCAGTCTTCTGTCTTTTCTTCATACCTTCATTATTTGGCATTTCCTTAATCAGTCTTGTTAGATTTTTTCCTCCATTTTTTTAAGTTGTTCACAGTCACTCATAATGTTCCATTATTATTAAAGCTTGTGGGATTGGCAGTGATGTGTGTTTCATGATCATTATCTCTAGTTTTACTCTCTACTTTGTCACAATATCAAATTTGTTCATTTTGTCAGATAATTAAGATTTTATTTCTTTATTGTATTTGAGTCTTTTTTCCTACTTCATTACTGCTCCTAGCATTGTTATCACAGTCTCTTGCCTATAGTGGGTTTATCTTAATTCCCCTTTTTGCCTCTAAAATTGGAAGTATTGATTCATACATTTATTTTCCTTTGTATGCTATTTTGGTTGTATTCTGAAGTTCTGGCTGTTTAGATTTTAATTGTAGCTATTTTCCTAACAATTTGTAATTACCTTTTTATTTTTGCTCTATGTTACTTAAGGCATATTGCTTAATTTTCATACTTTTATGAATATATTAGTATTATTGCTTTATAATTGAATTTCTCTTACTCAGATATCAGCCATGTTACTATTTACTTCCATTTTCGTCATATGCTTTACAATTGCTTCATGGCCCAATGAATGGATTATTTTCATTTCCTGATTTTAGGATTTTTTCTTTTAGTTTTGTTGCCATAGTTTCATTATGTTTTAAGGTTTTGTCCATATTTATTATACTTGGTGTATATTAATTCTCTTGACATCAATTTATGTTGATTATTAAATTGAATAATTTTATTTTTGTTTCTTTTAATTCTCATAGTTTTTCCTTTTTATTGAGACTTCAAATTCAAATATGCATTTTATATGCTTCTGGCTATCAAGTCACTCTCCATTTTAAAAATATTTATTTTTATATTTATAAGTGTTTTGCCTGCATGCATGTCTGGGTACCATGTACTTGCAGTGCCCATGGAGGCCAGAAGAGGGCATTGGATTCCCTGGAACTGTAATTACACAGAGTTGTGCGCTTACACATGTGTGCTAGGAATCACACTGGGGTCTTTGGAAAGAGCAGAAAGTGCTCTTGAGCCCTGAGTCATCTCTCCAGTCCCTACTGGCCATTTTAAAACTCTCCCTTTCTCTCCAGTCTTCTAATTGAAATAGTATCGGCAAGATCTTTTGTTCATGTTCATTGATTCTTCTATAATTTCTCATTTATGTTAAATCCTATAAGTCACTCACCAGGTTCTTAAGTAAATAAGAAATAGTATTCCAGGCTTTTGTGCTATTTTCGTGGCCTCTTCCTGCCAGTCATGTTTGTATGGCTCTGCTATACATCATAATAATAAGAGTTATTTTAAACTACTAAGACAATTCAAGGTTGAATTGTCTTTACTTGTAATGATAAACCAGTGTAAGAAGGAGTAACTGTACCATACTATTAATGGTTAATGATAATGATTAATTACTTTATACTTCCTTCTTTTAGTTCACAGCTTGAACCTCCTTATTTCCCATATATTATGAATATAAAAAGAATTTCAGTCTATTTGTTATAGGTTGATATTCTTTTCAAAAAATTGAGGAACTTGTTTCATATACAAACACCATACAACAATTATTAGAATTTTTTTCTTGGAATATTTACTTTAATTAGTCACAACATCTGTGTTTCCTTGAAAATTTAAGCCTATTAGAACAAATTGCTTCTGTTTGCTGTTAAAAATGCCATTTCATTTCGGGAATGGAAGAAATGGTTTCTTATAGACTTTGTTTTACTAATAATTTGCCTTACTGTATGTTTTGAGAAACTTAAAATTATGAAGCTTAAGGAGAGGAGGGGGAGGAAACTGCAGTCAGGATATAAAAATAAATGAAAAAAATAATTAATAATAACACAAAAACTTCAATACTCCCCCCAAATCGACACTAGTAGCAGTGTATCCTCTAGGGTTGCTAATAATTATTGTCTCATTAAAAACAAATGACAACATAACAAAAAATAACAGAATCATTAGTAGTTGAAAATTATATACATATTGCTAAGAATTTTGGTTTTATTTACTTACCTATCTTCTATCAATCTATGTATGTATGTATGTATGTATATGTATGTATGTATGTATGTATGTATGTATGTATGTGTGTGTATGCATGCATCTATCTATCTATCTATCTATCTATCTATCTATCTATCTATCTATCTATCTATCTAGATGTCATGTTTAGCCGCTGTTTTAAAACACTAAATAACATGATCCTGGTCACCTTGTAGTTGGCAAGAATCTATTTTTAAATTTAAAATCACTGTGTGAGAGCTGTGAGGGCATGCCAAATGAGTGTTTCTAGCCCATTCCCACTGTAGCCACTAACATCATTCAATCGACAAACTGCACTTTGGCATGAACAGAAGGATGGATGTCTGCCATTTTTTTTCTTTTTTTGGTCCCTAGTAAAAGCTATGAACATATGCAGTATGTTGTTCAGTTTTAGCACTCAGGGGTGGCAGGTTTAATTGTACTAAATTGCCAAAAACTAGATGGCAAGTTGAAGACCAAATAGGCTCAGAAGGGGATGCACATGATCATTTAGCAAGAATATACATGCCAGCTTGGATTTCTACAGCATCTCATATTTTAGTTTCATCCCACAGATTGTCTTTGCCTTCCTATTGTTAACCTTGACTAATTAGAGCCTGTTAGCATGAAAAAATATAGATTAGATGTTTTTCTTTAGTGCCTCAAACATAAAAACAGAGCACTAGAAAAAAAATAGCATGATTTTGATGTGATCATGAGACTCAATTTATCCTGTTGATAGCTGTTCAGGAATGGAGCAGGATGCCTTGAAGGTGAGCTAGTTCTCTATCATACAAGTGTTCCAGCTGTAATGAAGCCATCTGAACAGTATGCTATAATAAAGAAAAGATGAAGCAAATGATGTGGTAATTTGATGTATGCTGTCTTTTCTGTTACTGTGTTCTTGAAAATATACTGCAAACAAAATGTATCCTATAATATTAAGATACATATTTTCAGGTATTATTATTATTTACTGTGTCATTCCTTTGGTAGTTTTCTTGGGCATGTTATGTTTGTAAAAATGTCCCAAAATTGAGTCTGTAAGAAAAATACTCCATAATAAAATTGCAATGGACAGATCTCTTAAATTATTCTATAGTGTGTCCATATGTAGCTACTTTTTATAGAATTAAACATTAAATAACAAAATATTTATATCTCTGATATAATCCAAAGGCATAATAAGACAATGTTACTCTCAAGAATGGATACAGCAGTTTTCTATACAGGTCTAGTCTATTGTGAGGCTTTGCCAGACCAAGGGTGTCATTGGTTGGTCCCAACCACATAACTACTGCTTAAGGCTGCCTGAGAGATCCTTGAAATTTAGGTAGCATACCTGGTGATCTACAGATAGCCTCAGGAGCCCTTCCTCCCTTTCCATGGGGAGTAGAAGACTTTAGTTTAGAAAATTACTTCAATGTTTTTTAGCTCTTTATTTTCATTTGGCAATGCTTCGGTTGACATAAGCTTCGCTCTGTTAATGGCTTCTGATGAGATTACTGACTAAGTCTATAGGAAAAACCAACATAGCTCTCTATCACAAGTCAGAAGAAACACTAACAGATGAACTCCCTACAATTTCTAATTTCTATTTGTGATAAGGATAGGGTGAATATTTTCAAAATTTAAGTTGCTCTTCTTCATTGAATAATAATTGTATCATCAATGTTTTTCTCTCCTCTTGAATTTTATTATGTGCAATCGGAGAAATCAAGACTAAATATCCAATTCCATTTCTCACAAGTTATATGTTCCACTTAACCCTGGAGGAAAAACAAAGTTAAACTACATCATTTCTTTTAAAGATTTCTGTTTTCCAGCTTCCAATATGCTCTGCATTGCAGTCTGGAATACTTCCAATACTTTATCAGTAAACATCCTGTGCATGACTACTGGCACATTCTCTATGAAGACCATATATTTCTCTGCACTTCCTCTGTAACATTCAGATTCAGCACTAGAAAAGCTGACAGCTGTGACTCCTCACAGCAAACACCTCAGAACTTCTCCAGCCTCTTTCCATTACCCAGTTCTATAAACACCTTCACATTTTTAGATCATTGTTCCAGTGTCACCTACTTGGTATCTGTTCAATGGGATCAATTTATGTCTGTTTACTTTTGTTTTTATGTCAGAATACCATAGACCAGATGACTTCAGCAAAAATTTTTTTTCCGTAAAGATGTGGCTTTAGAAGACTGAGATCAAGGTTGCCCACTGATTGGGTTTCTGGCTAGGATCTCTTTTCAGATTTGGAGATAACCATCATCTCATTACTTCTTTCCATACAGAAAATGTAAGTGATTTGGAAACAAGTTCTTCTGTGTCTTTTCTTATATGGGCATTTATTTAGTTTATTAGATGCCCACTTCATAGTCTAATTACATCACAAAGATGTTTTCAAATATTAAGAGTTAGGGCTTCCATATTTGAGGTTTGAAATCATACATACACTTTTCACAGAAAAGGTAAAAGATATTAGTCTATCTAAGAGGCTTCATACTAGTGTTATTGATTTTTTATGACTCATTTGGAAATGCAGTGTTATGCAGGCATAAAATAAGGTATTGGTTGCCAAACTAGAAGGTGATGATAAACAGGCATGAAGACACTTGAAGCTGACAATAATGATCTCTAAATTGTTTTGGTTTATGATTATAACTATATACTAATGTCAAATTTCAACAAACTATAAAATGATGATATTTATTGCATGTCTATTATAACTCAATGTATTATTAAAAGAATTCAGTTGCCCCTATTGCTGAAGACATATACTTTGGACACAGGACCCAGATAATCTGAACTAGATCTGACATGAAAACCTTCTCTTTGAAAACTACCTGTCATAGGACCAGAGGGGGCCATGGAAGTTTCCAAAGAAGTGACATAACCAGCTATTAAATCTATGAACTACAAGTATCAGTATAGGAAAATATTCAAAAGTTTATAATGGTGGCATTGCTACCTTTGTGTTAACAGACATCTCTCTAATAGGACTTAAGCCTACTCAACAAGATAGAAATCAATCTGGTACTGGAAACATAGCCAAGTGTTCTGGGCTAGTGAGGTCATGGATTTTGGAGGAAAGCTTATAAATACCACTTGAATAAATTCCTAACTATTTCTAAATTCTAAATATTCATCCCTATATTAAAAAATAAGGGTAGGTTTCATCCATTATCAAAGAAAAATGTCCACTACCAAAAAACACAGTGGGTCAGAAATGCACAGAATAAGTGATGATACAGCTCTCAATCCCAACTGATACCTCTGCATCATGACTCCTGTTCCTAAGGCTCCGAAATCATAGTGAGAGTGGGGGTAATTATATTGTTGAGAGCCAGAGAAAAAGGAAGTTTGTTGTGAGATTGTGTCTCATGGAAAGGTCAGAAAAGCTCTATTCATGAAGTCTCATCAACATGGCTTCCTACATAATACCTGAACAAAAATTATACCAATAATAATGCTAACAGGGGAGGGGAAAAAGGTTAGGGTTGATAAGGATCCGCCCTAAATATGACATTTCTACCACCCCTTCTAAGGTTCTGTGAATATTGAAGAACAGATCAACGGAAGCACATCACCAAAAGGTGGATGAAGGACTGAAAATTGCTGTTCTCTAGACTTGATACAACCGCTGCAATCATGAACCTGTATCAACTACTGTTGTAGCAGGTTGTCTATGTCAACCCTCAGTCATGGAGGAGGGAGAGACTCTCACAGGGCCCTATTATTACTGCTGAGCTTGACAGATTCTGGGAGAGAATGAATTGTTGTCTTTAGTTGTGTATCCAATGCTAAGCCCACTGGGATTCAGTGGTTAGCTACAAGCCTATAGTCAGACAGAAGTCCCTGGCCAAACTTAGTGTGCCACAACATCAAATGAATTGACACAAATGTGAAAAAAGATTTGAAAGGAAGAATGGTGTGATAGATAGGGTATGGAAAGAGGGATACGGGAGAAAGGTGGGAGTAAGATTGATCAGTATGCATTATGTACATATGTAAAATTGTCAAAAATGTAATACAATTAAAAGAGGATTAAGGTATATTTAAAAACAAAATCCACATGTAAGCCTCATTGTCATTTGGTCCTGATCTGTGAGAACAGGGCTATATAATAATAATGATTTTAGTTAAATGTCTAAGTATGCTTTTTATATTTATTCTTTTCTACATTTTTCTCTTTGATTGGATTCTCCTGTCTCTATTTACAGAATATTTTTGATATGTTCATCCCTAACATGGAACTCTAGACATGTAATTGTTTTTGTTTCATACTGTTTTACTGTTCAAAGTTGTCTACTGTTTCTTTTGCTCTTCATGTGTATATGTCTATTGGTCAATGAATTCTTTGCTTAGTAATATATCTGTGGGAATGGATTTTCTTGTGTTAACTGAGACACCCAGTTACTTTGAGAATGAGATTCTGTGTCTTAAAAAAATCTTTTAAATATCATCAAAGCAAGTCTAAGCTTTTGATTTATATAATCAAATGGTATATATGTAAACATTAAATTATACATAAAACACTGAATTATAGAATATTATATATAATTCAGTATATATTAAAATTTGAAGGAAAATATTAATATTTTGTTTGAAAGTAAAAGCACACCACCATAGTATGATAAAAGTCTCTAGCAGGCTGGATTTTCTAATTTATTTTCCTTTTTCTTATTCCACTCTCTCCTTTTCACACAGAAATCTTAAAAGTTCTAACTTGTTTTAATGGCACATACTGTGCTAGTTGCCATTGGTTACAATGCTGACATGGAAGGTTTCATTTTTTTCCTGTCACTATCTATGTATTTACTGGTGGGCCTAACCCTTTTAGGATCTGGGAAAAAAAACAAACAAGATTTTGGAGTTTATTCCTCTTGTTAGTGAATAACTTGACTGAAAAACTGGTTTGGGATTTCTGGAAATATTTTTCATATTCTTAAAAGAGGTAGAAGTAATTTATTATAGGATGAATTTTATATCTCCACATTCATATGTTGATTTTCTCACGCCTTGTACAATTGCATGTAGATATAGGGCTTAGCATGTTTATAAACATTGAGAAAGATCAGAAGATGGGGCCCTGGTACAACAGTCTGGTGTCTTGATTAGAAAAGGAAGAGATGTCATGCTATGTTTTGTTTCCATGGAAAAGTTTTTCTGAGAATACAAGGAGAAAACTACTGTCTATAGTTGAAAAGAGAGCAAAAATAAAATTTTCTTGCACATTGTTAAAGGATGTACAGTAGGCAAGACAATGAAAAACAGAAGTGTGTTGTACAAGAACCCAAGTGCTGGTGTTAGCTATGGTACACGTAGCAAGCTAACCTGCAAGAAGAACACACATACATTTTTTCCAGGATTCTGGATGGAATGGGGTAAGACAATGGAAGAAATCTCTGCAGTTCCCTGAAATTCTTGAAAGAACAGCCGGACAGGCAAATCAGAGTGGAAAGGGCTGTGACAAGCCAGTTGACTTTAGCTAACCTGCGACTTTCCTTGTAGAAAGAATGTTTGGTTGTTACACAGCTCAATAGGAACGGGACAATTCATAGCTCTGTTTCAGTACATGACATTTTTTAAAATATATTTTATTTTATTTAAATAACATTTTTTTCATTTATTTTACACACCAACTGCAGTTTCCCTTCCTCCTCTTCTCCTGTCCCCCTGCCCTGATTCCCATTTCCAGCGCCCTTCCACTCTTCCATCTCCATTCAGAAAGGGGCAGGCCTCTATGGGCTTGAACAAAGCACGGCACATCAAGTTGAGGCAGCATCAAGCTTCTCCTTTTGTATCAAGCCAGGCGAGGTTATCCAGCATGGGTAGCAGGTTCCAGACAACAAACTAAACACCAGGGACTGATTTCATTGCTAGGAGCCTTACAGAGACCAAGCTATACAACTGTCAAACACATGCAGAGGGCCTAGGTTTGTGGCATTATGAAGGACATCTATCTTTTTCAAAGACCTTGTGGCTCCTTTCAGAATATATATTGCCTTTGGAGGAGCAGGGTCATGAGGTGTCAGTCATGAGTTTTCATGATCCAAAAGATGCTGTGATCTCCTGCTGATCTCTGTAATATGTGTTGTTTCTGCTAGAGATCTATAGCCTGGGGACTGAGATATATAGGTTTGAATGTTTCCTAAATCATGAAAAACGTCCTATTATTTTTTTTTTTAGTTCTAACGATAATGATAAGATAGATATTGATTTCCAAATCCTCAGGGATCTTGCCTGAGGTCAATATAGGAAGCAGAAGTCAAGATGTAAACTCAGATTACCCTGACACCAAAGCCCACATTGTTAAATACTTCAATCTATTGTTATCAAGTACTGCACTATGGGTGAAGTGTTAAAATGCTATTGATTTTCTTCTCTACTGAATGAGGTAAAAGAATTTGAAAGAGAGATTGAATAGGAGCAAAGAGAAAGAAGTCAGAGGGGCAGAAGAAGCAGCAGGCAATTGCAGATTTTGCTCAAGTCCTGGACTTTGAAGAGATTGAGTCATGGATTTGCTAAAATGTTAGAGTTGTGTTCGTTGTCTGTATCTGTCTAGGGAACATGTTATTTCTCACAGCACAGCACTCTAGCCTGCTCCTTCCATCCTTGTGATTTTGGCAGGACTACCCATCACATACTCCATTCCACCAGCTAAATGACTGAGATACAAGTGAATATGATACTCTGTCCTAGACAACCAGAGATGGCTAAATTGCTGAAGATGGTGAGATGTAAGCCCTCTTCCTCCCTTGAGATTAAGGAAAGTTGATTTAAGACTCAGTCAGTAAATAGCCATATTTCCAAATGAACTACAGAGAGCCTATATATAGAGAAGATAATCAGGACACATTCATGGTGGCAATATAGTCCTGATTCTAAACTCTGAGGTCTCATTTCCTATTGTAAATCTTTTAATTATGCCCCATTAAGCCTAGTCCACATTACTCACACCCCATGTTTTCTAACTTGCAACTGAAAGGATACCAAATATAATTCACCTCTGTAACTGAGTAGTACAGCTCACTCTCTGACTATGAACTGTAATTTTCTCTGTGATGTAGCAAAACAGAAAGTACACAATAATGAAATTTTATGTATTTGACATAGCGTGGCAAGTCTTCTGGAGTTTGTCAGTAGTGATACACACATTCAGGTATAATGAAGCCGGTAGTATCTTACTCTCAGAAACTGAGGCATTACTAATTTGAGTAATATTGTAATTCTGGTACCCTTAGAGAAGATCATAGTTGAACAAGCATGGTTTTTAAGAAGGGGCACTAGACACATTGAATATAAAGTGATTGAAAATATAGTCAGCAGAGTACACAATCAAGGAGAATTAGGAATAAGGTTGCATTTTTCTAACCCCATATGTGTCAAAGGTCTATCTTAGTCACAGTAAACATTTGGAGATAAAACAGGCAATATATATGGTTTTTTTCAGACTTAATTGAATCTTAAAACAAAGTGACACTGTGATATAACCCAATTTTGCTTCTTCATGGCACAAGACACAATATGAGGTGAGCATGTGGATTTGAGCTGTGGTGCGTTATACAGGTAGAGGATTCTAGGAGAGAAATCTGTAAAGGCCAGTAGGTTTGTTTAAAACAACTATTATGTACACAGGTGATACTATCCTGGTTCTTATCTCTCATTTGTACTTTAAACTCAAGTCAAAAGAGATGTTTGATATCTTTACTTAGAACTCTGAGTTACCTAAAATTATCATAGTTCAAATAGAAGTTCTCATATATGAACCTTTCCAAATGTAGGAAATGGTTATCTCATCTGCCCAGTGGAAATCTAGAGAAAAATGTCTGTTCATTTTCTCTGATTCTACTTTTACTCTGATCATCAAGTCCTTAGAATTCTTAAATTCTCACAAGTTCTGCCAAGATGTGGAGGGCATTTACCCGTGAGAAACCAAAGCACCCTCGAAGGTCTCAGAGTGACTCACTAAATACTGATGATATAAATAAGACTGCTGTGACATACCTATTAGTTTTTCAATTTACCATTCCAATATTACCTTATTTAAATAACACTCATCTTCATGAATACTATGGTTCTTATGATACTGGAGGGAAATTAGTATATGTTTAAAGGTAGACTCATTTCTCCAGTTATAGCTTAAGACAAGAAGACATTGACATTCCTTGGATTTAATCCTAATCCCTTTTTTTATCACGTGTGGGAAATTTATTGCATACATGTTAAGTGTTTACAGTATTAACTGTTTTATACACACACACACACACACAAATGTGGTATCATGTTTCTTGAAATCACATCTTGTGTAAACTTTGACATGATTAAAAATAAAATTATTTTAATTTTTTCAGTGTTTCACTAGGTGAAATAGAGAACAAAATTAGGAATAGAAATCAAATAATGTACTAAATGTGTCATGCATGGGAACTTCACTTTAGAGATCATTTGAGACTAATAATTTTTAAGGTTATTTACATCTTTAAATGTGTATTAAATGAGAAATGATTCTAAGAAATTAAAATTTTTCTTTACAGTAAGTTGGAGGGTTTATCATCTGCTCATAAAGGTACAGCTTTTAAACTATGCAATACCAATGAAATCCATAAATCTCTGATTCAGAGCTGAGGCCTGATTCCATATTCTCTCTTCCCATTTTATTAGCACATCTTTAAGTGTTAGGATCCTGTAACATTTTAAAAGTATTATATGACATACTATAAAATGAAGCATTTTGAGCACCTAAGTTTGTCTTTCTTTTAATTTGAAAATAGATTTTTATACAATATATTCTGATTATGGTTTTCTCTCCAGTTCCACCTAGTTTCTCCTCAACTCCCCACCCACCCAAATTCACACCCTTTCTTCTGCTTTCATTTGAAAAAAAAGATATGAAATAAAGAAAGAAGGAAGAAAAGAAATAGCCAAAGAAAAATCCAAGAAACACTTAGATACAGAAAACACAGACATCTAAGAATGACACAAAATTGGGAGCTATAATATATGAGTAAAAGACCTACAGTAAAAAGAAAAAAAGTCTGATGAAGCATTATGAGACAAATAAACAAAACAAAAACTACCAAAATACTATTGAATTAGGTTTTCATTGTCATCTACTGCTGGGTATAGAGCCTTCCTTAAGTGTATCCAGTGATACATTGTTTGGGAAAACTAATTTTTACTACAGATTTTTAATCTTGCAGTTCTGATTATTACATAGTTTGTCCAACTTAGTCTCATTTTATAATGCTTAAGAAGGTAAACCATAATAAGCTATTTAGACTTGAATTTAATATTAAGGTCTGGTTTCTGGAATGTGTAACAATCAGCAATATGATTGTTCCATACACAAATATCTTTACCTGTAGCATAGGTGTTACTCTATGTAGATCAAGTTGTATGGGCTCTTAGGCAGTATTTATGATGATACAAAATGATTATGAATCCTAGATCTATTGTTTTTACTTTCTAAATGTCCAAATAAAATTTATATAAACATCAAAAATAATAGAGAAAAAATTAAAAACTTCCCCTATAAGGAATGATTTTTATTCTTTACTAATTTTGTTCATTTAGTTCATAGAAATCAATATTATAAATAAATTTGGAAACAAAGAGAACTCTTGATCTAATGATAGCAGACTACTTATTAGTCAAGCATCTTGCTATGGACAGAACTATGTACCTCAAATTCCATCTTCAAATTGCCCTGTTCAGCTCCCACCATCACTAAAATGGTATTTTGAAAGGAACTCACGAAAGAGGAATTCTTTGATGTAACTAGTGTTCTTTAAAAAGGTTAGAAATGTTTTACTACATCTTTCCTCAAAAGATAGAATAGAATTAGGCATCAGCAGGCTATAAAAAGGATTCCCATCAAGAACATTATCAGCAGTGTCTTGCTCATGGACCTTCCAGTGCTCCAATTTGTGTCAAATAAATGTTTATCATTTAAGTTACACCATCTTTGGTATTTTTTATAACAACAAGTTCTTATAAAAAGTATACTAAGATAGGAAATATTTTTCTGACAACAAAATGTCATAGCATCTTTGGAACCGGATAGAGAGTAGAGGTGGGAGAATTTAGAGATAGGTGACATCAATACTGACATGAAGAGACATGTGATTCCTCTGAGCTCAGAAGAAAGAACCAAAGTGTTCTCGTAGTTCACATTCTCGGTCAGTGTGTCTTAGCTAATCAGGGGGCCCTCTTACCACATCTTCAATGTTAGAAAGCAAAAGGGTGGGAGAAACTGCAGAAATGCATTGTTATAAAAATATCTCTTACATTCTAAGAGACTGGAATTTTGCTGAGCCTCACAGACAGTACTACTTGTGGTCTCTAGGATTTAAAACTCATACCTCTGAGTACAGGCTCTGTACTTAGCCTGTTTATTTAACTTGCCTTTAAGAGACAAGTGCAACAACCGATGTTACTTGCGCTGTATTTTCCATGTAATCGACTTTTAAAACTTATGCCAATACATAACTGTAATATTAAATTGTATTCTTGCTCCTGATTCATGAGTAATGCATGTGTATGCATGTTATGGTAATAAATCCCAGAAATATCAAATAAATAGAAACCAACCTAATAAAACGATTATCTGCCATAAATGTTGAAGGCAGGATGTGAATACTGCTTGATTGAATTGGTCTGTTTGAGGAAGTTAGGGTCAGTTAAGAGTCAATGACTTGATTTCTTACAAAAGCCTACTAAAGATTTCTGTAGCATTTCCCTCATCTCTTTCCCATGTGCTATTTTCTTTGCTGTTCAGATAAAGACAGAGCAGAAGCTCTTTGTTAGGGACACACAGCCACAGATACAGGAACAGAAATTGCAAAAAGGATTCAGGAATGCCTGGACTCATACAAAAGAAATGGAAAGAAAGACAGAACACACACAGAAAGAGAGAGGAGAAAGAATTCAAATATGGGCTTGCTTTTGGTTAAATAAAACCAAAAAGAACTGTTTTGTAATCTCCTTTGCTTAATGCAATATTCACATTTTAGGCATTAGAAGGTAAAGTTTTTAGGTATTTTATGCATTTCTTATGTCAAACTGACACAAGAAAAATGTCATCACATGGTGGGAAATAAGAGAATAGTCAAATTTTGTATGAGCTTTTAATGGTTTTGATTCTATGCCATAAGACCAGAATGTCTTAGTTTAAAAAGTGAGCAGAAATGAAAGGCATTCTTGTGAAAACGAATGTAGTACACTACTCTGTTGTGGAACATTTGTACAGTGGATGAAGTTGTGTTGCTATAGACAGGAGCTATAGATGAGACTCTGGGAAGAAGACAGCTGGAGACGCCAGGAGACGCAGAACAAGCAGGAAGAGAGGTAATAGCCATGAGCCATGTGGCAGAATGTAGATTAATATAAATGGGTTAATATAAGTTGTAAGAGCTACTCAGAAACAAGTGTAAGCTACAGACTGAACTTTCATAATTAATAAGAATTATGTGCCATTATTTGGAAGCTGGCAGAACAGAGAAAGACGTGTCACAGTAGTAGGAAGAAAAGACATTTTGGTTGATAAATGGTGAAAAACTCAGCTGTATTGTGTTCATTTGCTCTGTTTGATGGAAAGAAGAACTTGTGATGAATAAAACTGAATACTTAGCTAAGAGTTCTAATCACAGTGTTGAGGATGTGCTCCTCCTAAATTCTTGCAACAAGATGCAATGAAAAAGAGAAAACTAACAACAGAACTGCTAACTCAAAGGAATCAGAATGTGAGATCTGAAGAATTAGAAACCTATTATTTCTGCCAAAAGGATAAATTATTTCAAAGAGACTAAAAAGATGTGACCAAGACGAAAAAAAAAATCCATAAAGATCATTTATGGGCTTAGAATCTATTCCTTTATTTCAGCAATATCCAGGAATAGAGATGACATCACAGTAGCCAAGATGCTGCCAGTTTGGAGTAAATTTTTTGATTTCTCAAGACAAACTACACTAATTATTTAGCTGCAAACTCATGTGTAATATTCTTCAAGGAAAGCAATTTTCATGTCATTGGGAAACTCAATTCAGAACATAGAATTAAAGTTACATATGCCTGGGGAAGGGGGAGGCTGTTTCCATCTCAATGTCAAACAAATACAGAGCATCAGCAATATTGGCAAGAACCCACTGAATCAAAATGAGGACTGCTCAGCTGAGCCATGAGGTTGTATTGGGAGTCTTAGGATTCAGCACATGAAGTTAAAGAGTGTTGATCAATATTTATGTGGCCTTTTGGTCTAGTGGAATTGGTTGTGCTAGGTTTTGGAAATATTACATATTTTATTGATGTAGTGTGTGCATGGGGTACCACACCATGTGAGCAGAGGTCAGAGAATAACTTGTAGGAGAGCAATGGGTTCTCCCTTTCACTATGTGCATCCTTGAAACCAAACTCAGATCCTAGCAGGTGCCTTCAGCATTTCAGCTATCCTGCTAGGTTTTGGATTTGTATTGAACTAGTCTCTTCCTTCTTATAGCTTCCTTTCAGAAAATGAATGCCTAGTTTATACCTGTCCAGTATGTCCCACCAATATCTTTTGTTCTGGCTGCATAACTAAAGAAGAATTTTACTGGGGAAGAACTATATCTTGAATTTTCCTCATTTCTGATTTTGATGATATTTAGATAAAATTTATACTTTAGAGTTTAGAGCTTATACACAAGTGGTTTTAAGGATTATAGGATTCTTTGTTTGAATACTTCTATTTTGATGTTAGAAGACTGTTAGTTTTCAGAAACAAGATGTGACTTTTTATTGACTGACATGAATCTTCCAATTGGTCATATACTGATGCAGAAGTCCTAGTTTCCACGTTGATGGTATCAATGGGACATCTGGGAAGGGATGAAGTCATAAGGATGGGGTCTTCCTAATGTTATTAGGAAGAGAAAGCAGAGAGGCAATACAAGACTGTACTATGGATTCTCTTAATTTTTGCATACTTTCTCTGGCTCTATCTGCAGTACATGTAGAGAATCTTATCAATATCTACAGGAGCTATCACCTTTATTATAGATTTCCTAAAGTCTAGACTTGGGAGAAATTAATATTGAGTATTTAAACCACCAATTTTATTCCCAAACTGAATGATATACACTTTTTCACTATTGGAAAAGATAGATTGTATAATTGGCCATAAATCAATCTAAGCAGATTTAAGAAAACTTAAGGCATACAGATTATTTTCCTTATCCATAGTGGGATCAAGTAATAAATCAGTAAGTGCCAATAAAAATAGAAAAATAAAAATAAGATAAGTAAAAGCTGTTCCTTTGAAAAGAAGTCAGTAAAATTACACACAATTGACTACTTAGGAAAAATGAACCAATTCCTTTAAAACTACAGTTTATTAAATATGAATCAAGATAAAAGAGATGATTCAATTAGTCACATAGCCATTAGAGTTTGAATTCATAATTTACAACTTCGCTGAAAATGGACTTCCTGGACAAAATGGTTTCACTGACAAAGTATACCAGATATTTTAAATGACATCAATTTTCTCAACTTTTCCAGGAAATATCTTCTTTTCGAAGAGGTATTAATATATCCACATTCATTGTTCAGAGCTGGCATTACCCAAATGCAAAGAAAAGACAAATAAAGTAAGACAAACTGCAAATTCAAAGTGGTCATTTGTTGTAAATTTAAATTCAAAAATAATGAGTCAGCTATCAAAAGTATTTGTTGAATTCAGCAGTGTTAAAAAGGGATATATACTCTAAACATTATTTATTCCACCTATGGAAGACTGGTTTGGTATTTAAAAATTAGTTTGTGTGATCCGCTGTATAATATGACAAAAAAGAAAATCACATGATTATATCAAATAACATCAAAATATACCTGAAAACCCCAATATCACTCATGATAAAAGCAGCATTAACACATTAGTTCATATGATGTGAATTCAACATGTCATGATGTGTTTACAAAGACATAGATGGTATCACATTCCACTGTTAAAAGATTGCATCCTTTCTAGGATCAGAAGTCAATAATGCCTACTTTCCCTACTTTTATTCACTCAAGTGATAGGAGAGTCACTCACTGCAGTAAGCAAGAAAAGTCCCCCAAAATAATATAAAGCAAAAGAAATAAAATGTTATTACTGCCATTGTAGAAAATAATAAGAAATACACACACACACACACACACACACACACACACACACACACACACACCCTAAAACTCCTGTAACTAATGAAGGAAGTCATCAATACTGAAGGGACATGAAATAATATTCCACATTATCATCTCTCAGTGGAATACAAATAAGAATCTATAGAAAACTTCAGGATATAATTTCAATATTCAATGATCAATTGCATATTTACAGACAGAGATATGTGGAAACAAGTAGACATTCAACACTATTTATAATTATACCACTTAAAAAGAAATACATAAGTACATGTCATTTGTAGGTGTAAATGATAATTGTTCATACAAATATCAAAGGATGCCTAAGGGGTGATTTATTTTGTTTATCAAGAAGAAGGCTCAATGTAAAAAATATTCAACCTTCTACAGTTTGTCTATATGAGCAAGGTACTCCTTGTCAAAATAAAAAAAATGTATAATCACAAGCAAGTTTATTTTGAAATGTATATGAAAAATTTCAGATCCTAGGAATATCTTTAAAATTCTTACGTTAACAGTGGGAAGAATGAAGTATCAAGACTAACTACATAGATAATCAAGACAGTGTGGTATATTGGAAGCAGGTCATTCCGTGAACATCACAGAAATATCAGAAAGAAATCCTTACAAGTGTATTCATATTAAGTTTTTGAGACGGTATCACTTTGTTGCCCATGCTGGCTTTGAATGTGCTGTATTGTCTAGACTGGCCTTAAAGTCTTTACATATTACTGTCTACATCAGCTGAGTATCTGGGTTTTTGGAATATGTCACTGTAAGGTTTGAAGAAAGCTAAACAATTCAATGAAATAAGATATAATATATATTTCTTATAAATTATGCCAAAATAAGTAGGTATCACATACAGAAATATAAGCCTTGAATAAATATAGTAACAGTTCAAAATGAGTTATAGATCTGATGTCTATGTAAATTTATTTAAATGTAGATGATAGAACTATACGAGATTATAAAGAAATGTATTGAAAGAAAAACCGAAGGTTTAGAATTCATGCCTAGGCAATGATTTCTCATATTTGATGCCAAAGTGCCACACGAGTCAAATGACAAATTCGCAACATTAAAGCCTTTTAGCCTGTGAAAACCCATGTGGTTAGGATACAAACATAAGTTACAGGTAGAGAAAAATGTCTGTACTCATATAAATGTTAAAGAATCATATTTCGGATGTTTAAATATTTCTCAGTACTCAAGGTTAGAAAGCCAGCAAGCAGTTTGAAAATGTAAGAGGATCATGAAAAGAAGTTCCATCGATGGGGAGTGCAGATGGCAAACAGGCTCTTGAAATTACTATCAACACCATTAGCTATCAGGAGAATGTAAATTACAATCACAATATATACTGAAATACCTACTGTAATCTCTAAAATGAGAAAAAAAATATAGTGATGGCACCAAATGCTGGAAGGGATTCAGGGTAGCTTTGCCACATTATTCACGTGTGGGAGTTTTCAATGACACAGTCACTGTGAATTGAATTTGAATTTTTTATAACCCTAAACATGTAATTATCATAGGGTTTGGAAATTTTCTGCAGAGCATTCATCCCTGAGAAGTGATAACTTAAGCCTCTAAAAATAACCTGTGAATAAATGTAGGTAACATTTATATGTGATACCTAATAAGTGTAGTTGGTCAAGAGAATCTACAGCATACATATGATATGATAACCAATTGAGCTCCTATGTGATATATAGAATGTCACTTCATATTAAAATACAATAAACAACTGGGCAAATTTCAAGAGTATGATGTAGAATCAACATACGTTGTTACTAAAATCATATATTACTTTGTTCCATTAACAGATTATTTATAAATGACAATTTTAGAAACAGAAGGTGCTTTAATATTAGTGAGTGATTAGATTTAGGAGAAAGGAGATAGAGGGATTTGATGATGAAGGACAACACTGATGATCTTTGGGCTGTTGATGCTGTTCCACATCTGGATATACAAGCATATGTAGGTGATAGATTTTTATAGGGGAGCTCCATAAAACTGATGGGTTATATTAATGTCAAGAGCCTAATAACACTATATTATTGTTTTGCAAAAAAGTGTGCTATTAAGTGAAAAAGTACAGTTTATTGATGGCTAGTGTTGTCTAAGATATTTCTCAAACATTACAGGGAATTGCTCTTGTTCTTGGTTGCCTCCCAGAAGTGGAAGACAAGCTGAAGACACCATGAACTTTGGACACAGGATTCAGAGGTCTCTGAGCTCCAACTGGCTCAAAATCCTCGTCTCTGAGCACTAGCTTTCATGGTTTCCATGGATGGCATACAAACTTCTAAGGAAGGAAAGTAAGCAACAGTTACACCCAGCAATGATGCCTATTGCCACAACAATCAGCCTGGCACTCTAACCTGAAGAGTGCACTAGTGGCATGCATATCTTGACAGTAAACAACAGTTTTCTAATTGGAATAAAGACTTGTTCAACATGAGGGAGAGTATGCTTGGTACTGCAAACATAACCACAACCCAGTGTTAGTGAAGTGATAGATCTTGGACGAGAACCTAAAACTGCACAATTCCTCACTACATTCTAAATATTTGTTTTTATATCCAGACAAGTGTAGTTCACATCCCTTATCAAGGAAACTTCTCTTTGAGAGACATGTAAACCATAAATAATCAAAATGCAGAGTTGTAGAACATAGTATATATCTTTAATCTTTAATGGATATATCTTTAATATACTCCCACAACTAAAGCTCAAGGAACATTGTAGAAGAGGATTTGGGAAAAATGTAAGAGTCAGAGGATTAAAAAATGAGTCAGACGATCATTTATTTGTTGTGAATATGTCTCTAGTAACATCAGAAGTTAAATCCACAAAGTCTCATAAGCATAGATGTCCAAATTTAAGTGAACAAGGCAATAGCAATATACATGCCAAACTGGATAGGGTAAAGACCACAGGCTTCAATCATCAACAAAAACAGCAACAAAGGAATGCTGAGAATGGGAGAAATGATCTTTTCCAGGGGTAGACACATCAATTGATTATCCAATATAAAATGATAATCCTGAAAATGAATCTATGTCTTCTTACTATTATCTAAATATTCACAATAGTTTTAATAAAAATATAATTTAAACATAGAAAGACTGCTTTATCATTTTTGTTTAAGGAAACATGATTAAGTTTTTAGAAAAATAATATTTATGTTAGTATGTAATAAGCTTACTCTTATGTGGGTCTGAAAATGAGTATTTAAAGAAGTCTATCATTTTGTTCATCATATACTTCTATGTATTTGCAGTAAGACATAGATTATAACAAAACAAAACCATTCATATTAATTTCATGTTTTATTTCACATCATAAAATAAAATAAATTTTATTGAATACAGGATCCATAGCTATGTGAACCTGGGAATGAATTTCAAGGAAGGCTAAACTATTTTACTGGAAATTCTAGAAAAAAACTGTATGTAAGAAAAGTAAATATTCAAGTGCACAGTTACTGTGTATGTATAATACAGGGGGTTAGTTTTATTCAAAGTATTTTATAGTTAACAATGTAATTTATTTCTTGTTGTATTTAACAGTGAGCATTCCTAGTTCATTAGAAATAGAGTTGAGTTCAAAAGTGATATACAATTTCCAGGCTTAGCCTACTTTATAAAACAAAGGTTGATTACTCCATTTGCTAAAAGTTGCCATGGTGTTTGCAAGTTTAAACTATATTGTAGTTGGTTTTAACTCTTTACTCTTTGGGGGCCTGCCACCCAGCTCCCAAATAATCACTTGGAAACTTATTCTTTCTTATGAATGCCCATTCTTAGCTTGTCTCATTTTTTTGCCCACTTTTTCTTTTTTTAATTTTTTTTAATTTATTTTACATATCATCCACAGTTTGCCCTCCCTCCTCTCCTTCAGTTCCCTCCCCACACCTCCTTCCTACACCTGAATCCACTCCTCAGAAAGGATAAAGCTTTCCATGGAAGACAACAAATTGTCAGGTTTTCTTAAGTTATCCCATTTATCTTTTGTCTCTGGGCTTTTATCTTTCTCTATTCTTTACTTCTTACTTCATGGTTTGCTATGTAGCTGGGCGACTTGCCCCTGGTTTCCTTTCTCCTTCTTCTTCTTTGGTCCTCTCTCTTCTCTTTTTCTCCTATTTATTTTCTCAGCCTGCCAGCCCTGCCTATTTCTGTCTCCTCCCTTGCTATTGGCTGGTCAGCTCTTTATTAGACTAATTAGGTGTTTTAGACAGGCAAAGTAATACAGCTTTACAGAGTTAAAAAATGCAACATAAAAGAATGCAACACATCTTTTGATGTGGGATTCCCCTCTGTATGCTATGAATACCACAATACCATCATAAGGAAGTTTTTTTATTAATCAATTCTTTGGGCCTATTGCAACACAGAACAGGGCAAGGTGGGAATTCCAAACAGATAGAGGAGGAGAGAGTGGCAGGGTCAAGGAGAAGCTATGTAGCCACCACCCGAGACAGATGCTGGGTGGAAGCTTACTGGTAGGCCACAAACACGTGGTGATACACAGATGAATAGAAATGGGTTAATTTAAGATGTAAGAGCTAGCTAGGAATAAGCTAGAGTTATTAGCCAAGCCTTGCTGCAATTCGATCATTTCGGGTCTGGGCATCCAGTGTCACGCTGCTGGCACTGCCTGGATGCCAAGACTGGCGGGGGGGGGGTGCTGGGATTGAGACAAGGAGGCTTCTTTTCAGGTAGAAGAACAGCAACCTTTATTTTGCCCAGCTAAAGCCTTTTATACCTCTACTGCTTCTGTGGAAACCCACCGGCCAGAAAGAACACAAACATCCTTGTTAATTATAGACCACAAGGAAGTTCCGCTGTGGGTCAGGGGGAGTGAGGGCAGCTAGATCACAACAGTCCAGGAAACAAACAAGCAATCTTCCGACTACAATCTTTGTATTATTAAACAAATGTTCCACAGCATAAACAAGTGTAACACATCTTCAACTAATATTACACAACACATCCACTGAAAACCTATCCTAAACAGGGGAAGTATTGATACAAGCTCTTCCTTGAATCCACATGGCTCTGCTCTTCAGAATTGCACTAAAGAATTCCCCTGGATGGGTTAGGCGGTTTTAATGCAAATGAAGACATCTCTCACATTTAATTTCTGCGAATCTGAATGTGGTGAGTTGTATCTCTTAGAAATCTCATCAGTTTTCCATAGCTTTATTCTACTATTCCAGCAGTTCCACACTTTGTCAGAATTTTTTTTCCTTTGCTGTGGGAAAAGATTTTACTGTTTTGGGATATGTACTTATAGTTTCTACCAAAACTGCTTGACTGAAGCTTTAAAAAGCTGAAACGTCTATAAAGTACATGCATTTCTCCCTCCTTATGTAAGGAAAGTCCACATGTTCTTGGTTTCTAGTGGAGAGCCCTGAATTCAGTCTCCCTTCCCCCCACCAAGTACTGCCTGTGGAAAGTTCCATCCTAGAATATAGAGTAACTTCACATTCTGGGTAAATGATTTTCCTGACGTATACTTTCTTCCCTCCTGCTAAATCACTGCAAAGTTAGAACCATTCATTCAGAATACAGAGGTCAGATTTATCTTATTTAATGCAATATGATAAAAATAAGAAGTACTAAACAGGGCTAACTGATAGATTGGAAGTCAGAGTATACTAATACTGTATACAATTCTCACACAGTTTTTAGCATCAGCTACCTTTCCCTACCTGAATTTTGGTGAGAACACAGTCATTAGATTCTCAACAAAATAGGACTGAAAGATGTCCGTGTGAATGTTTCTAGCTTTTATTTTTCTTATGATTGATGTTTGTTGTGATATCTTGACTTTTCTCAAAGTGGCATTTTTTTTTCTGAGTACAGTGAATGTGCTCAAAAAGCTTTTAGTATTTTGTTATTATCCCAGCTCTGAAATGGCTTTTTTATATAGTGGGCCATGTGTGATATATGTGAGAGCTGGTCCATGTATTCATCAACCTGTTTGACTGTCTTATGTAAGCCTCACCAAATAGTCTGTGATAATGGAAAATGCTTTGAAATTTAAACAATATAGAATAAATTCTTTAATAAGCATAAACGAGAGATTGGGAGAGCCCTGAAAGATGAAAATTCTATTTATATGTTATGAAATAATGACATATTCATAGATGATTATCAGAGACGAAACCTGACTTAATGGTACAAACACAAAGGTCAAGTTTATCCACCAGCCTTTCAACTCTGACAATTACTTGGTAATAATAGCATAAAAGGTTAAAGATCTTATTTTAGGGTGTGGTTTCAGAGGTTGCAGGCCAGGATGTCTGTCATTGTTACCTTAGGCCTGAGGCAATGAGAACACCATGGTAGCAGGAATGAATGAAGTAAAGGCTATTGTCACATGGTAGTCAGGCAGCAGAGAAAATGAAAGTGACATAGAAGACACAAACCCCCCACAAAAAAACCTTGGGGCTTCTGAGCACAGGTCTGTAGTGACCTAAACATTGCTATCTAAAACTTCTAGCACTTCCTGAAATGAGGACATCATCTGAGACCAAGTTTTCAACCTATGAACCATGCAGAGAGTCATTTTTAAACTATAACAGCATCTAAATTCTAGAATACAAACTTGAAATTATTTTAGATCATAAGAAAAAAATGAATATCAATTCATTAGTGAAATAGGAGAAAGATACCAACAATCAAAAGCAAAAGTGAACGAGATTGACATGGAGAAAGAATATCACTATTACCACTAAATTCACTGAGTATTACATACCAGTCACTAGGACCATTAAGGGGATGAGAGGAAGAGATTGCTGGAGATGGAATGGAGAGGGTTGCACAAACTAGACAGCATTCTACCTCTGAGTGACACCCCAAGCTATCGATTCTTTCTGAAACTAGGTCTCAATATGTACCTTAATCTGACATTGAACTCACACTCTTCCTGTCTCACTTCCCAGATATTATGATGGTAGGCCTGTGACACTATGTCTGTTTGCCCCCATCCCCATGGATGTCACAGGCTGAGTGATGGTCCCCAACCAACTGATATACTAAAGCCATGGATCTCAACTCCTCAAAATACATTTTGCTACAGTAGTCCAGTTAAAATGAGAGTCATAGGTTATTCACTCATACGAGGGTAGTTTTATACATTAAGATTCCAGAGGTTTGTACATACAGATGATGAGGATACAGCAAGATGATGACCATCTTCTAGCCAAGGCCATGCTTCAGAAGCAACCAGAAGTACCTCTGCTCAATGTTAGAATTCAGGCCTTCAGGCAAACCAGAAGTAATCTTCTCTTGTTTAAATAACTCTGTGTGTTCTAACTTTTCATAATTACCCTAGCACATTCACAGCATAATTAGTTTAATTGTTCCTCACATTAACTCCTTCTCATATAATAGGTGAAGACATAGATGCAGAGGAAGTAAATGACTTGCTTGATATCACACATTGGCAATTAGAAAAAGTGGAGTTGGGCCATCACAATCTACCTCTGCTAGACTATGGTTAACCAAAAGTGATATTGTTCAGAAAGAAATGGCTTGGATTAAAATGGTGAAATATGAACACTCACATTTAATTTATAAAATACTTATTTAATTTGTGTGGGCAAAAGACATGACAGATCCATGTAGATTCAACTAGTAATTTTTATTTAAAAGTATTTTCAATATTAGTAAATAAAAATACATGCATCAAGAGCCCAGTGTGGTGGCACATGCCTAGCATATAGGTGGCTGAGGCGGGAGGATTCTGAGTTTGAGTCTAGCCTGGGATATGTAGCCAGAACATGTCTCAAAGCTTGTCTTTCCCCCAGGAACAAAAGAAACAAGTCTGAGTAATGTGAAAACTGACTTGCAATATTCAGAAGAAATAGAGTTTCCTTGCTCTCAGATGTGGACATAAATATCAGAAGAACAGATAACACTTTGGTTGATTCCCCACAGCTTGAGATATCTACTTGTTGGAATCTGTAAGACGAAGAACTTGCAATACACATGAGCACACAGGGAGTGAAGAATGAAGTCGAGAGTGCACAGTGGAATGGGATGAGCTCCCTTGGCACTTGAAGCTTTCTGTTGCTATGGAGGGACATTCAGCCACCATCAGAACTCGCATTTTCTTTTTGTAATGGAAAAAAAGACAAACCAAATCAAAACAAAATATCTACTTCAGTTCATAGATCAAATGAATAATAAACAATCTCAGATTTACATTTCAATCAATATGTCGTTGAATCTTCTTATTTTAAGAAGCGATTTCCAATGACTACACTATTTCTCAATTCTATTTGAACTTTTTATGTGTCTCCTAAAGTGTCAGTTTGTAATTTCTCTTGTGCCTTTAAACTATGTTTTGTTCTCCCAGTGGTACCATTGTGATATCACTTACATTCTTTCCAGTTTTATTCGGCTCAGAGTCAATACAGACCATTTGTTCTGCACTTTTATCAGATCTCTTAAATTATCTTTTATATGTGGAGTTTGAATAAGGAATTTATGCATGCCTTAGAGGAGAGTTTCTACTGATCTGTAATCCAGAGAGCACACATGTTTGAAAATATTTCACAGGTTTCATTGACAGGGGGCTTTCTTTAAAAAGTCTCTTGACAGAAATAGAACTGGTTACTGGATATAACCATGACCATTTGACACAGAGACTAACCAAGGAGTTTTTCTTCACCCACTATTCCCTGATTTCTCATATTCAAGTAACTATGTTGTATTTTGAGCTTAATTCACATGTTTGCTAAAAAGATTTTCACATATTTATTTTGTTTTGTCCTATTATGTCCATAAATTTGTTCTCTACCATTTTCCTTTCTTTGCCAAAATGAATTTATCGTAAACAAAGAAAGTTCTTTTTTCAAACTACAAGTGAAGATGATACCCAGAGGAGACTAATTTTCTTTGTTATCCACCTGCATATCTTCAATTAACATTAATATACATGCTAGTATAAGTACATCTGCTCTGAATATGTAAAAAAGACAGTAGGATGGAAGGAAAAATCTGATTAGTTAAATAGAACTATGAAGAATGTCATTATGTAGGCTAGCTGTCATTAAGGAAATTGTTCTTTACTGAATCAAACACCATAATTAAAACATTAAACATTCTTTAAAAACTTGGGTTTTTCCTTTCAATTAAAAGAAAAATGCCATTAAAGATTTAAATGTGTTTTATTGCAATGACTTGGCTTTAAGACAGTGCAAACATTTAGAGTTATGTAATTACATGAAATAAATCTCTCATTATACTTGATAGCATATTATACCAACATTTTCCACTCACTAGAATCACATTCAGCAATAAATGAAAACAGAAATCATTTCATATGCTTTCTTTAACTAACTTTCATTTATTTTTCAGTTTTTAAGAATACAACACAGGGCATTGTGCATCCTAAGCGATTTGACAGTGAGGAGTCAAAGATGTTACCTCCCAACTGCACACAACAATATTCATCTATATCCCTATGCTGTAGGTCAAACTGTTTTCACAGAAATTATTCACTAGTAAACCCATGTTGTTGATACTGTTTCTGTTGTTTTAAAAGAATTGAAAATGTCATTTTGGAAAAGCTAACTATGTACAACTTATTCTCAGATAGCAGTGTGGACAGAGATCCAATTATAGATCTTTAAAATTCTGTTTGTTTACAGTGGGGAAACGGAAGGAGAAAAGATAATCAAAAGTATCTACTTGAAAATTTAGACAATACAATATGTTAAAAGATGAAATGGCATGAAAGCACTAATGTTTTTTTATTAAATCTTGAGTAAATGGAATTTGAAAATCTCTTAGAATTCCTATCACTCCACCAACTACTAGAAATTCTATAGAATTGTATTGTATATATCTGAGAATATCTTCAATTAAAAGTACTTATGAGCTAAGTATTTTAAGATCATGTTAAGAAATTATTGGCATTTACAACCCACAGTGACAACCCAATTTACTTTTTTGATGGAAAAAAAAAACACAACCTGGAAACCTCTTGAAAAATAGGTATGATAACTCGGTGCTGAAGTCATTTCAACATCGATGACTCCAGACTACTGCCTCTAATAGATAAGTAGTAAACCATGCCTAAGATTGCTCATCCCAAACAATAAAAGCAGACCTGACATTTCCACAGTGATGAATCTCAGATGAAATCATATGAAATGTCAAAATAAAGGCAGAAAAAAATCAATAGTTGTGCAGATGAAGCTGTGTAAGGTCAATAATTTCATAATGTTTGTGACAGTCCACACATGCTTTTTGTGTGTGACAATATTTTTTAATGCTCAATGACATCAAAGCATCAAAAATTAATTTTTGAGATGTAATTACCTCTTGACACAGATATAATTAAATACATACTTTACCCCTCTTGAGATTGCAGTAAGATATGGTAAATGACCTGCCCCATCAAAGTAAGAAATACATTAGGTTTTCTATGCCTAGGAAAGTATTGCTTGATTCAAAGGAGTATCATTTCTCTCTATTTCCAGTTCTTTACTATACCCCAGAAGATGGATAACAATGGCTACTCTTCTTCATACTTCACATAAACATATGGCCTAAGGTATCTGTGTGGGTAAAAGTAACATAGAGTTTTCCTGGAAAACTCTTTCTCTCTTTGTGGGAAGGAAGAAGAGTGGTAATTTTTCTACAGTTAAGATAGGAACTGAAAAAAAAAGCCTATTAAATTAGCAAAGCTGTGGTTACAGGAAATGTTAAGAAGATTGGATTGCCTGGGAAGAAAGAAAGCTGAGATATAGTCAAGCAGTAGCACTAATTTAAAATCTACTCTAGAAAATGTGAAAAGAAGTAGGTTCGTGGATACACACCAGAAGTTCAGCACTAACCAGAATGGATACTTTAAGAAACACTTGGTTGTGTGTGAATTAAGATTATAAGATCTCATATACAGTTGGACCTTTGCCTTTAAAAGGCAAACCAATTTCAAACATGCCTAAGGGCTCAAAGACAAAAGGTTCTCAGTGAAATGCAATAACAGTACCTTCAGTTAGTTATGACCTTTCCAATTCCATGAAATATATTCACTCCTATTTCTTATATTTGGAGAGTTATTTATTTATCTATTTTTATGTATTTTTTAATGCTGTGTGTGCACATGCATGCACACGTATGTGTGTGTGTGCAAGCATCTAATTAAACTTGTTCAATAAAAGAGAGCTTCAGGTGTCCTGCTCTATCATTCTCTGCCTCTTTCTTAGAGGAAGGCTATCTATCTGATTCTGAGGATTAGTCTGAAAGCATGTATGTTCTAGGAAATATTCTGACATCTGAGATTCCCCCATATCTATTAATTGAGCCACTCAGAAGAGGATTATAGATCAGTATTTCATGATCTACTTGTTACATGAGTGTTGGGATCCAAACTCTGGTCCTTGATTATAAAATAACTGCTCTTGACTGCTGATCCATCTCATTATTCACTTACTTTTTGAGTTACAAGACACTAAGCTTATAGCTCACAAGCCCAGAGAAGCCAAATAGCAAGGTGAACCCAAAGAAAAGCATATATAGATCCTCTTGGAAATTGGAAGCAAACAAGATTGCCAGGCAAAAGTTGGGAATATGGGGGCGGGGAAGGAGGTGATGGTAGGGGAGGTGGGGGAAGGGGAGAGGGGAAGGAGAAGGGAGAAGGGAAGGACTGGGGAGAGCTTGGGGAAGTGGGAGGGTAGAGGTGGAGGAAAGGTGGATATTGGAGAAGGGAATAAGATATCTACATTAAGGCAGTCATTTTAGGACTGGCAAGATACTTGGTTCTAGAGGAGAACCCAGGTGTCTACAGAGATGTCCCCAGCTAGGTCCTTGGGCAGCAGAGGAGAGGGTGCCAGAACTAGCATTGTCCCATAGTACACTGATGAATATCTTGATCACCATCATAGAAATTTCGTCCGATGGATGAAGATAGAGACAGAGACCCACATTCACACCAGAGCAATGGATTAAACTCCCAAGGTCCAGTCGAAGAGTAGAAGGTGCGAGAAGATGAGCAAGGAAGTTAGGACCCTGAGGGGCTGGAACACCCACTGAGACAGTGTGCCTGATCTAATGGGAGCTCACCAAATTCAGCTGGACCGGGACTGAACGAGCATATGATCAAACTGGACTCTCTGAATGTGGCTGCCAATGGGGGCAGACTGAGAAGCCATCAACAATGACACTAGGACCTATCTCTTCTGCATGTATTATCTTTTTGGGAACCTAGTCTATCTGGATGCACACCTTCCTAGGCCGGGATGGAGCGGGGAGGGCCTTGGACTTCCCACAGGGCTGGGCACCATGCCCTCTTTTAAGGAAGCAGCGGGAGGGAGGAGGAGGGAGAGAGAGGGGACTGGGAGAAGGGGAGGAAATGTAATTTTTTTTTGAATGGAAAAAAATAAAAGAATATGGAAAAAGAAAAAAATAAAAAAACACATAAGGAAGAGCACTCATACTGGTTGTTCAGTGTCAAATGATTAGCTCTGTAAGCATATAAAAGTAACATTATACAGAATAAACATTAAGCAGGTTATATTAGGCATGCATGTCTGCCTATCTATCTATCTATCTATCTATCTATCTATCTATCTATCTATCAATCATTATCTATTCATCTATCCATCTGTCCCTTCATATATACATACAAATACTGTGGGAACTCTTTCAGCCAATAGCCTTTAAGATACTAGCCCATTTTGGGTGTGGCCTCATTTACTATAAATGCAGATGTAAAACATGTGAGGGCCTCTTGGCTGCTGGATTTGGTTCCAGTTCCCAGTGAAAGCAGACAACTGCAGATCACTACTCTTTCTGTAAATTTATCCTCAGATAAATAAACCTTTGTTATACTCCATTCTAGGCTATTGTGGAGCTCTTTTTTACACCAACAAATTGGAGTGCCAACATGGGGCAACCAAATCCACACAAAGCCTGAGAGAGCTTGGGAAGGAATTCTAGACACAAAAAAAACAGAGTCAAGTACAGCTTCTTGGTAGCAGTACAATTTCAGATAGCAGTACAATTTTGGTAGCAAGCAGAGGTGTGGCTCCTTTAAGAGGTTTCCTGTTTCAGCATTGGTAGCAAAAAATGCATGGCTACTTTAAGAGCTGGCTTCCTGGTTCCTGCTAGTGGGCATGAATGCCTCTGCCTCTTTCAGGAGGGGCTTGCAAGTAGCGTGCTACTAGTTGCTTAATGGTGACGTAGACCTGCAGCATCCCTGGGGCTGGGGCAGTTGTGCATAGCTCAGAGAGGTGGTGAACATGCCTCCATCATGTTGAATTGGGTGGAAAAAACAGGCAGGGCCTTGGAGTTGGTTCTAGCCATGCCTGCTTAGCATTTAAAAACAATAAAAAGCGCTCCTGGTCAGAAAATAATTACAGAAAGGCAATAAACACAAATTCAGATGAAAAAGACTTCTGAATGGGTCACAGTGTTGGATAAATGTACGTAGGCTTGGGAGAGAGAAGAAAATGAGGATAGGCAGTTATGAAAAGAAATAGGTTTAAAAAAATAAACGTTTTAGAAAGTGGTCTCCTGTGCCAATGTGTTCAAGTGTACTTCCCACCTTCTCTTCTTAAGGTTCAGTGTGGCTGGCTTTATGTTGAGGTCTTTGATCCATTTGGACTTGAGTTGTGTGCATGGCGATAGATATGCATCTATTTTTATTCTTCTGCATGTTGATATCCAGTTACACTTGAACACATTGGCACAGGAGACCACTTCCTAAATATAACCCCAGCAGCACAGATACTGAGAGAAACAATAAATGGGACCTCCAGAAACTGAAAAGCTTCTATAAAGCAAAGGACATGGTCAGCAAGTCAAAACAACAGCCTACAAAATGGGAAAAGATCTTCACTAACCCCACATCAGACAGAGGTCTGATCTCCAAAATATACAAAGAACTCAAGAAATTTGTCATCAAAAGAACACATAATCCAATAAAAAAAATGGAGTACAGACCTAAACAGAGAACTCTCAACAGAGGAATCTAAAATGGCTGAAAGACACTTAAGGAATCAACATCCTTAGTCATCAGAGAAATGTAAATCAAAACAACTATGAGATTCCTTCCATCTGAAACCTGTAAGAATGGCCAAGACCAAAAACACTGATGACAACTTATGCTGAAGAGGTTGTGGGATAAAGGGAAAACTTCTGCATTGCTGGTGGAATGCAAGCTCGTACAGCCCCTTTGGATATCAGTATGGCGATTTCTCAGAAAATTAGGAAACAACCTTCCTCAAGACCCAGTAATACCACTTTTGGGTATAT
The DNA here is from genome assembly GCA_004026605.1 of Ondatra zibethicus. Classification (NCBI taxonomy): domain Eukaryota; kingdom Metazoa; phylum Chordata; class Mammalia; order Rodentia; family Cricetidae; genus Ondatra; species Ondatra zibethicus. Next base: position 30,855 of record PVIU01017452.1, read on the forward strand.
ACCCAAAGGATGCTCAATCGTGCCACAAGATCATGTGCTCAACTATGTTCATAGCAGCATTGTTTGTCACAGCCAGAAACTAGAAACAACTGAAGTGCCCATCGATCAAAGAATGGATAAGGAAAATGTGGTACATTTACACAATGTAGTACTACACAGCAGAAAAAAATAACAACAGCTTGAATTTTGCAGGCAAATGGATGGAGCTAAATTATTTTGAATGAGGTAACCCAGACCCAGAAAGACAATTATCACATGTACTCAATCATAAGTGGTTTTAAACATAAAGCAAAGAAAACCAGCCCACAAATCACAATCCCAGAGAACCTAGACAACAATGATGACCCTAAGAGAGACTTACATAGATCTAATCTACATGGGAAGTAGAAAAAGACAAGATGTCCTGAGTAAATTGGGAGAATGCAGACCTTGGGAGAGCATTGAAGGGGAGGAGTGAGGAAGGGAGGGGAGCAGAGAAAAATGTAGAGCTCAATAAAAATCAATAAAAAATAAATACATGTCTTTAGGGAGACTGTAAAAGTAATATAAAGAGTACAGAAAATCATAGATTAAAGGAGTTAAGAAAATTAAACCATGTAAAGATGGAATATACACAGAGAGTCTAGATTGTGTATATTATTGTGTTTTCTTTGTATTTTTTGACTGCAGAAAGACATTTGATTTTCAGGGCTGCTAAGCTAAACTAACACAAAGCTATGTTGACTTCAAAATTTGGGTCTAAGAATATGTTACTTTGGAAAAGAGATTCTGCTTTTTCTTTCCACAGAAAATGAGAACCTGTAGAATCCTTCCAGGCTTATGTAGTTTGATGGAACAAGACTCCCCAAAAGTTCTTCATGTCCCCTAAAAAATACTTCACCCAACAAAAAGTGGGAAGCAGTTTAAAGAAAACTACACCCAAATTTCTAAAATGGTTGTTTATAAATGCTTTTTTTCATTTAAAAGGAGATATGATATAGAAATGAATACTTTGCAATTGTATGGATCTTGGTCTATTGATACAAATTTAAGGTTGATTTTGTTATACTGTGTATATTTATTTCTACTCTTGTTTAAGGTATTAAGTTTATGCAGCTCATTTAAAATGTAATGTATAGTTAAGAATAAGGATTAATAGTCATCAATAATAGTCAAATTTGTAATCTTGTTAGTTTTCTAGATATATAGAGATATATTTCAGTTAGATAGATAATCTTAAATGCTTCAAAGACCTACAGAGTTTGGCATTTAAAATGTTTTAAGAAATTAGACTTTTCTTGACAGGGAGACATGTGTGCTTCTGGCAGCATCAATTACTTCAGAGGTTGATGGGCACTGAAGAAACTTGTTATGGAATGTGCCTTACATATGACAAGGCTAGCCATTTGGGAAAGAAACTGCTCTTGCCTGGACTGTTTGACAGTATGCTATATGAGCTGGGCATGCAGGATCCACAGAAAAATGACTGTTGAACTTGGTAATAGAAGGTGAGATGGTTTCTGCTTCATGAAAGAACTGTCAGACATTATGCAGGACACAGAAGAAACCAACTGATGAACATCATCGGTGCAAGGCAGAACAGATCTTCAAATTTCCTGCTTCACTGCAATGTCTTCCAGATACTATGGGCCTGTAGGCTGAATATGGATGCCCCAACATTATAGAAGAACTTTGGATGTCTGTCCATGCAGTGAGATGTCTCTGATAATTCTAGAATTTTGGAAGTTGCTTACAATGCACTTCCTATTAACTTAGGTAATAATATATCCTTCTGGGTTCTTTGAAGAGTTGAAGACAGATAGTTATAGTTTTCCTTAGTTACACTAAAAGATAAATTAGATATAAAACTTTAGAATCACACAGATAGGATAGATGATAGAGTATTTTTCTTAATTTGCCAAATGTAAATGCACTAAATATTATGACTATAATTCTTGCTTGATACCTGCTTTGTTATATGTAATTTTACTTTTAAAAGTAATATCTGCCTTTTAATTTAGACAGAAAAGTGAGATGTTGTGGGATTCCTCTCTGTATGATATGAATATGTCTTATTACCATTGGTTAATAAAGAAGATGCTTTGGCCTATAGCATGGCAGGTATAGCCAGGCTCTAAGAGATATGTAGAGAGAGTAGGCAGAGTCAGAGAGATGATGTGTAGCTTTCAAAGTAGACAGATGCCAGATCCTTATGAGTAAGCTCTAGCCTCATGCCAATACACCGATTAGTAGAAATGGGTTAATTTAAGATGTATGAGTTAGTTAATAAGAGGTCTTCGCTAATAGGCCGAGTAGTGATGTAATTAATATAGTTTCTGTGTGATTATTCGGGTCTGAGCAGTCTGGAAATGAACAAGCAGTCTCTGCTTACATGCAACAACAATTAAAGAGAAAAGAAGCCCTGAATTTGAAGGAGAGTCAGGAGGGTGACATGGGAATGTTTGGAGGGAGAAAGGGGAAGAGAAACTTGTTATGAGTATAGTATAATCTTAAAAAAATCAAGTGTCCTAGAAATGAAGTAAAATAGAGTAGTGTTTAATATTCCTTGATAGCATTATCTTACTATAGTTGGGACTTGTTGCCTCAAACAGATTACCTTAGTTAGGGTTTCTATTGATATAATGAAACAACAAAAGCAAGTTGGGGAGGAAAGGATTTATTTGGCTTAAATCCTGCATTTTAAACCATCACTGAAGGAGTCAGGAAGGAAATCAAATAGGCAGGAACCTGATACAGAGGCCATGGAGGGATGCTGCTTATTAGCATGCTCCTCATGGCTTGATCAACCTGCCTTCTTATAGAATCCAGGACCACAGCCCAGTGATGGCATGACACAAAATGAGTTGGACCCTCTCCTATCAATAACTAATTAAGAAATTCTTTGCAAGTTGAGTCTTATGGAAGCATTTTCTCAGCTGAGGTTGTCTCCTTTCCAGTGACTCTAGCATGTTTCAAGTTGAATAAAACTAGCTATCACAGAGACCTACATGTCAGGTAATGGAAACCTCTCGATTATTTACCCTTACACTGATTACTCTAGTTATTGGGTCCTATGACAGATACAAGCAATTTTTAGAATAGCTTTCTACAAGTCTTAAACTTCAGGCTTCTAACTGGCAAATCAAATGCAATCCCCTGCCCCACTTCTCACTTCACTTATTCTAATGATCAGTTATTTTTTAGCTACTAAGTGTACTGATCTGAGGCTGCATATTACCTGTACTTTGTCAATCCTTTTGCCCTGTGCACACGGGAGCATCCATCATCATTTTGTTCTAGTAAGTGTTGCAGAACTAGGCATCTCTGGCTTAATTATCTCAACTCCCACAACTACTACCTGCTTCTATTTGTCTTGAATAATTCTTTGAATGACTGTCAAGAAACAGCATAAGGTCCAGCTGGATTTGGTGAGCTCCCATTAGATCAGGCACACTGTCACGGTTGGTGGACCAGCCTCTCCCGGTCCTGACTTCCTTGCTCATCTTCTCCCACCTTCTGCTCTTCAACTGGACCTTGGGAGCTCAGTCCATTGCTCTGATGTAATTGTGGGTCTCTGTCTCTATCTCCATCCATCGGATGAAATTTCTATGGTGATGATCAAGATATTCATCAATGTGACTATGGGACAAAGCTAGATCAGGCACCTTCTCCTCTGCTGCCCAAGTACCTAGCTGGGAACATCCCCGTGGACACCTGTGATCCCCTCTAGAGCCAAGACTCTTGCCAATCCTAAAATGACTCCCTTAATGTAGATATCTTATTCCCTTCTCCAATATCCACCCTTCCTCCATCTCCACCCTCCCACTCCAGGAATGAATGAGCATATGATCAAACTGGAATCTCTGAATATGGCTGTCAATGGGGGCTGACTGAGAAGCCAATGATAATAGCACTGGGACCTATCTCTTCTGCATATATTAGCTTTTTGGGAATCTAGTCTATATGGATGCACACCTTCCTAGGCCGGGATGAGGGGGGAGGGCCTTGGGCTTCCCACAGAGCAGGGTACCCTGCCCCTTCTTAAGGAAGCAGGAGGAGGGAGGAGGATTGGTGGGGGAGGAGGAGGGGTCTGGGAGAAGGGGAGGAAGTTTAAATTTTTTGAATGAAAAATAAAAGAATATTAAAAAAAGAAACAGCATAAGGAATAGTTAAGATTATAATAGAGTTTAGTTTCATAGAGCCATAAATTATAGGAAGAGCACCAATGCATAATAAAGGCCCTAATGTTAAGTATTTAAAATAATTTGTTTTTAATTAAATATTATTCTTGACTGAAAATTGTATTGTATAAAACTAAAGTGCAAAAATAATAAGACTATAATATCCAGAAGAAATTTTGTTACTTTACTATCATGACTTTCATGTTTCCAGAAGACAGAAAATATCTTTCACATGGAATTAGAAGTAAATACTTAATATGGCATTTCTAAAAATAGCTATGTGGCTGATTACACATGAAAGCAAAGGGGGACTGATGTATAGTTCAGTATTACTTTCTATAATTGAACCCTTGTAAGAACTGGGTGGGGACAGACTGCTGTAGCAGAGGTCATCTTTGCTAGTTCTTATCTTTACATTCAGGGCTCTCATTTGTCTCTTTGTAAGCAGCTAATTCATTCTACAGAAACCCACAACAGAATACAAATGCCAAATGGACTTCTCTTTGGTTATTTGTTTTTGTTTTCTCCTTTTGTTCTTTCTTAATCTTCAGATTAACTGCATAGATATGATAACTCAATAAAGTTTTGAATTAATTAAAAGTATTCTGATGACTCAAGGGATACAGAGATCAGTTCAATGTACTTATAGCTTATCAGTTATATTTCTTTCATTTTAAACATGAAACAATTGAAAGTATAAACACCAAATACATTTTCTATGATCTCTGAGGACAGTTTGGAGAAGTCAATCTTCTGTTTTCACCATGTAACTTTTTCATACAGAACTCAGGTCATCAGACTTGGTGTTCAGCACCATTACTCACGCAGGCATCCAACATACATTTTATTTTTTAAAGTAAAACTAAAATGATTTTGAAATAATTATTATGCATTTCTCAACATGTATGTGTTGGCTTTCATGAAGCTGTTAGCTAGGAAGATAGAAAACTATTTTCACAGATCTGGTTGGAAATGTACTTAATAGATCTTAGTCAATTATTGTGATGTTGCACAATTTTAGAGTCACTTAGTGAATATAGTTTAATAATTTAGAAATTACAAATGATGTCTGAGCATAATTAGTTATACACAATCCATCAGCTATATATTTACGGAAAAAAATTTCCATAAGCAGTAGGATTGATTTTAAAATAATTCTGATATTTATGAAATATGGCATGCTAAAATAGTATTCAACCACAGATTTTGTCAATATTTGTACAGACATACAGAAAGGTGCAAATAATGGTGGAAGGCACATAGGGTATAAAATAGAAGGCCAACTACTGGCTCTGGAAAGCTCCAGAAGCAGTGATCCTTGTTTCCATGTGTGAATCTTAGTTTTTTCTAATCTCAGAAATGAGGCTTGATACTTGATCAGTTTGTTCAAGCATTGCTTGATTCATTTTTCCAACAAAATTTTCTTGTTTTGCTCTGTACCAGTCTCCATATATAACTTTTTATAAATAAGAAAATTTCACTAATATACATCTCTATTCCAGTTTTCAAGCCAATTTTTGCTAACTCTGTACCAATGTATTTAGATGTATTATATTTTTATATTTAGATGTATTGTATTTGTAAGTTAAATATTTATGTGTGCCAATAAATTGAGTAATGATTTTTTACTAATCATATCATTTTTCTTTATACAAATTTTAACTATTTTTTACTTAAATTCTGTCTATTTTTCCATTATAGCATTTTTTCTTTGGCTTAGTTTGAGTTTGGGAACAGACTCTTATGGATCCCATTTTGATTTCACTCATCCTCTAACTGTAGCCTTCAGAGACCCTGTATCACAGGTGTGAGCCATTACACCCATGTTATTCCCTGGTCCTGTCACCTGATAGTAGTGTCTATTGAATTTCTTACTTTAGCTTTTGACAAACACGTTAGAATTTATCCTTTCATAAATATAAGTTATCTATCTTCAATATTAGCTTGCAATTTAGCCTGACAGTAAAGTTTCATGTAGGTGGCTTTGGTTTCAGTTTTGAACACTGAATCATTAAACTCAATTCAGCATGAATTGAAGGTCCTCTCTTGGATGACTTTGTAATCTGTATTAATAGCCAAACTTGATGATACATGTGTAAAATCTCAGAACTTAGGGCATGAAATCTAAGTATTGTGAGTTTAAGGTTGAGGATTGATGCTTGTGTTCAAGATTCAACTTTTATGATATAACTAGTTTTGTCTAGCCTGGAATACAGATAGACAAACAGGCAGGCAGACAGGCTCTCTCTCTCTCTCTCTCTCTCTCTCTCTCTCTCTCTCTCTCTCTCTCTCTCTCACACACACACACACACACACACACACACACCAGAGGAAATGTAAGGAAAATCATCTATAACATTGGTCTGTGAATGAGTTCATAGATTTGACTCTAACAATATAGCCAAGAAGAGTAAAAATAAATGAATAGGGCTGAGTCAACTTAAAAGATTTCTATGGTACATAGAAAAAAGCAGAGTAAAAAAATGATTTATTGATTAGAAAACATTCAAAACATATATAATGGACAATATTTGAAATATATGAATAACTAGAAAATAAGAGAAAAGTAAACATGATTTAAAACAGGCAAAGGATCAACAGTTATTTTTCAAAGGTGCAGGAATCATCATATATAATAAAGATTATCAACATCTTAACCACCACAGGATAAGGGCATGGGCTTTGAGGTTTTAAATGCTAGACTAGACCCCTGCCACTCCTTTATTTCTGTTTGTTGCTTCTAAACCATAATAAGTGGTGAAAAAAAACTTTTATAGACATTATAAAATACAATGTCCATAGGAAGATTATGATAACAATTATAGCATACAGGGTACAGTTTCAGAGATTTATAGGGTACAGTTTCAGACATTTATGGGCAATGATCAACCATTCAAATATGTGTGATTGAAGACTAATAAATGAAAGAAAATTGGGAAGAAAGAAGATAGGAGACAGCTGTCAATCATTTTTTAGAAGTTTTGAATGTTTTTCCCACAGAGCCAAGAAGGCCATTATCTATGCAGGAAAAATAACAAACAAACTACACAAATCAGTAGAGTCTTAGTCAAAGTGATAAAATTGAAACTGAAATAATTGAATATAGGCTAAGTGCTAATGACAAACACAATAAGTAATAAATGGCTTGTTAGTTGATTTTCCTTTAGAAAACACTGAAAATACCTAACAATGAATCACGTTTTTAAAGCCTATTACTGCCAACCTAGACTAATGTAGCTAGCAAAACTATCTACCTAGATGAATGAGAAGGAAAAACTTTCTGTGACTTAAACACCTTTTTAAAATTTCACATCAGCCACCACCACTGACAACAGCAAAATGACAGAGAGAATAGTCGAAGCGAGAGAAGAATAGGCGCAGCTAAAACTCCAGAAAGACAGCCTTTTCCTCAGAAAGCTGTAATTTCTTGAAAAACAAACCACAACTAAAAACACAAACCAGCAGAAAACATCAAAATGACTGCAACCGACACACAGCTTTTGATAATGACTCAATGGTATCTGCTCGCAACCAAAATGAACGTGAGAACTTTACAAGACACCAAAGAAATAAAAAAGTATTAGAGAATACTTTAAAAACCTGTACTCCATTAAATTGGGAAATAATAAAGGACATGGATAAATTTCTTTATTTACCTATGCTGCCATAGATAAGTCAAGACAATACCGACAACTTAAACAGACCTGTAGCAGGGGAGTAAATTAATACATTGGCAAAAAGACTTTTCTAGCATCAATTCTTTTTATTAAAGCAGTTAGAGCTAAGGCAACAACAACCTGTAGTTCACCACATAATTTCTTTGTATGTTTACAGAGTAGGCGCAAAAATAGTTCTTATGTCTGATCTCCATGCTAACACATCATTTATTTTCAAAAAAAAAACAGTTCACAATTTTTTTAAAAATAAGGGTACGCATTTATTAAGAACTGGTAAGTATCTTACACCATCTGGGAACAGCTTTCAAATTAAATAAAACTAAGTTCAAGTGACTGATCAATCCTATGTATTTTCAATCGCATAGGACAGTTACATACTGACATTGATTGATTAACCAACGTATGTTTACTTTGAATATTGTGCCTTTTCTACTTTTACTGTGGTAGAATTTATAATTCAATTTGTATAAATGTAATGTATACAATTTGATGATTGATACAAGTGCATGTGGTGACACAATTGTTCACAAAAATATAACTTTGTCACTTTGGTTGTATGGCTTTTTATACATGGTCTCATTTTAACTAAGCTTTTAAATATAGTGTTTGAGCAAGAAGTTTTTGCAAAATTACATTGAAAAATATAAGTTAACTGTTTTCATATTTCTCTGTGTCCTTTATATGAACTGCTTTCATTTTTTCTTTAACAATTTTTCTTACCATATATTCTCATTCTGTTTTTTCTTCAATTTCTCTAAGACAATTCCCACAACACAATCCACACAATTTTATGCTTTCTCACTTTCAAAAAGCCCTCAAAACAAACTTAAAATAAACAAATAAAAAGCAATAAGATGAAAAAATACCAAAACCAAATCATAACACACAGCCCACGCACATATACAAACAAACAAAAACAAAGGAAGTTGTCTTGTATGATCCAAACATTCTGAAGTTGAGTTAACATATGCAGTGATACTTCATTGGAAAAATATGATTTTCCCTCTACCAGCAGGTATAAATTGTAATAGCGTCTCACTTTGGGGACAAACATCTACTTCCCCATTTCAGAGCAGAGAAGTAGTCTAGCGTGAGCGTGTAGCAGTTTTGTGTGCGCTGCCAGTCTCTGTAAGCTCATATGTGTGACTGGAAGACACTGTTTCTTTGGTGCCATCTGTCACTTGGCTCCTACAGTCTTTCTGCCTCTTCTCCACATAGATCTCCGAGTCTTGAGGGGAGGGGTTTGATGAAGACATCTCCTCTGAGAGTGAATGGTCTTATTCTTGCACATTGTTCAGGTGTGAGTCTTTGTGTAAATTCCCATGTACTGAAGAATAAACTTCTCAGATGAGGGTTGATCTAAGACACTTATCTATAGACGCAGCAATATGAGGTTAGGAGTTATTTTATTGCTATGTTCCCTGAGCAGAATAAGAGTAGTAGGTTTCTGCTTGACACATGACCTATCTAGTTCAGGTTCTTGTCCACTTTAGCAGTGTCAGGTATGGGTTTTATTTCATAGAACAGACATTATTTAATTATTCCCATGACATTTTGCCATTATTGTATTTGGATAGCTTTCAGCCAGTTTACTGTTTTAGGTCTGAGGATTTAAAGCTGGGTAATATTGATGGCTATATTTCTCCTCCTGTAATGTGCAGAGTCTCTCCCTGAACTGTGAACAATAGTCACAAGGGTTGAAACTTTTGGCTGGTCTCCAACTCAACTTCTCCATGTTTGATGATATTAGGTGAGAATAAGCAATAGATCTTACCATCAGCAATAAAACCTTACCATCAAGTAGTGTAGAGTAATCAAAAGCCTTGGCAATATCCTGTGATTTCTGTGGTTCCATGAGACCCCTTTGTCCAACAACTCAACAAGAAATAACCCATCCCTGGCACTGGAGGTTTTACTTGGTGGTATAGTATGTTTAGTTGGGGCACTGTATTCCCCAATTCTGAGGTGACTTTTTAAGATTATATTCATATATGTGTATATTTTAAGAAACTCCCACAATAACAGGTTACTATTTTTTTTCAAAAAGCCTTTTAATGTTTGTTGTCTCTCTCCATTTCCCCTTCTTTGCCTTTCTCTCTCATCCCTCTACCCATTTAACCCTATTATAGTTTACCTTTTATCCCTCATAACACTATATTCTATTTCCATTCTTTTCTATCAGGGGAATGCAAACTAAAACAGCTTTGAAATTTCATTTTAGCCCAGTCAAAATGACCAATATCAATAAAACAAATGATAGTCCATACTGGCAAAAATGCAGGAAAAGGGGTAACTTACTTTTGCAGGTTGGAGAGCAAACTGATATAGCTAATCAAGAAATCAGTGTGGGAGCTTCTCAGAAAACTAATAGTTGACATAATTCAAGATCTAGCTAATTCATTCTTTGGTATATACTCAAAGGACTCTATATCCTACTATAAAAATTCTAGCTTACTCATGTTCATTGCTGCTCTATTCATAATAGCTAGAAATTGGAAAAAGCCTAGATGTCCATCAGTGGATGAATGGATAAAGAAAATGTTGTCCATTTGTAACAATGTAATGTTCAAATGTTAAGAAAAATGAAATTATAAAATTTTCAGGTAAATGAATAGAGCTAAAAAAATCATTCTGAGTGAGGCAACCTACAGTTCAAATTACAAATATTATATGCTTTATCTCATGAGTAGATATTATTATCTTTTAACTTTAGGTGCATGTACCGTAATCTGAAGAACCACAGAAGGTAGGTACCTAAGAAGAGACTGGGGCCAGGGAAGATCTCACAAGTAAAGTCTTTTGACTAAAATCCGTCCTTATGCAGATATATCCATATCAGAATTAACCCAGATGTTCAAAGGAGAGCTACAACAATTCTTTCTTACATTTCAAAACTAAAAAAATAAAATCTTTACTAAACTCATTCTAAGAAGCCAGTATTATTCTAATAACAAACCCATTTCAGTCAAAACAAAACAAAACCAAACAACTCCCAAACACCCACTATCTCCACTCCTTTTCTTTTTTTTTTCCATACATTGTTTTGTTTTATTTTTTCCATTCAAGAACATAATTAAAGAAATAATTTTTTTCCTTTCTTCCCCTTCTCCCGGTCCCCTCCCACTACCCCCCACCCCTCCTCCCTCCCCCTTCTTCCTTGAAAGAGGGCATGGTGCCCTGCCCTGTTGGAAGTCCAAGGCCCACCCCCATCCCTCCTGGCCT